>PYAF01003231.1:0-45487 GCA_007407185.1 Glycine tomentella
TTTGTAACAAGTGAGAAAGGCATTCTTTGTGGTTCTAACATTCTTGCTTCCATCAAAACCATCATGGGTCACTAAGTTTAGTGAAGCAAGTTAAATCTTTCCAAAGTCTAAGGAAAGGGCATTGATTCTGCATATCATAATTCATTCAACCTGGTATATTCTTCACTTTGCATATGATTCTTGGATCATCAGGTGAATTATTTCCTTACTCTTTGATGGTGTAAAATTCTTTGTTTGAATTTCTGTGTATTTGTTCCATTGTATTTTGTTTTTCTTGCAAGTGTAGAGATAGTGTTTCTCTAAGGACAGCTGAGTAGGTTTCTCAGTGTGGGTTGTGGTCTCTAAGGGTCTAATAGGTTTTTAGACTTCTGAACTTTATCTAGGGTTGATAAAGAGAGACTTGTAATTTTGCTTGTAAGGATATTGTTGATATAGTGGAACTCTACTCTAGTGTTGAGTAGAAGAAACTGGATGTAGCCTCATAGGTTTTGAGGTGAACCAGTATAAATCCTGTGCTCTTTCATCTACTGCATGTTAGATTAATTCTTGGTGTGATTTCTGAAATTTAATTTGGTTGTTAAGACATTACAAGTCTTGGATTGTGTTTGATTAAAGTTTCTTTGTTGATTTTTGATAAAGATCCAAAGGGCAATTAAACTCTGATATTTTAATTGGGAAAGAAATTTTTAAATTTACCAAGGCTAACCAATTCACCCCCCCTCTTGGTTAAGTGTGGAGTGTTCCCTTATTTTACAATGAAATCCAATCCTACGTTTTAACTTAAACAAATTCGTTTTACTAGTTTTCGTAATCTTTCATAACTTTCCATAATTTTCCATAATCTTCCGTACTAAGTTTATTATTTCCGTTTCTTCTAAATTTTCATAATTTCTATTAATCCGCAACTACATGAAACTCTGTCACACTCTTTGTACATAACTATTAAACTGTTAAGCTTTATTTTGAATTAACTGAGTAAAAATCAAGTCCCTGTGGAGACGAACTATTATAAATTTTGTAACTTATAACTACAATTGGTACGCTTGCCAAAAAGTCTAACAGCTACTGGTTCAAAAGCTCATCGTGTATGTATTCATTTTCACCTGTTATGAATTCATCTCTTTACTTTATTGCATCTTTCTAAACCTTTTACTTTTTCTAATCTTAATTTCTTCTCAAAACTCTTACTTTTTCAATCTCTATTTCTTGTTACTATTGAAATCACCATCAAAGTATAACAATTGTTGAAATTAACTTTTTAACCAAAAACACTATCATGAAATCAACTTACAAAGTATCTTACAAACCGTTATACGATACTACTATAATTATCTATGGATATCTTTATTGAAATTACTAGTATAATATATATAAATACATACGTGTACATATATATATAAAATAAGTATTAAACAATTCTCTAATAAGTTGAAAATTATGAACTTATTTGTTTAATTAAAAAGAACTTACAATCAAGAATGAATTTTATGTCTCATCTTTAAATATTTATTTGTTAATAGAATCATTTAGTAAAAATTACTAAATTTGCTATAAAAACATATTCTTTTTCCAGGAAAAAGTGCAATTTTCATGATTAACACCCACATAAAATCAAAACAGATGTTTAACATACTTGAAAATAATGTTATATAATATGTCTTGTTTTAAATAGTTAATTTTTTATTATTATTGTTTATATTTTATATTTATTATTATTTTAATTTTTATATTATATTTTATGCTTATTTAAAAAATAAAAAGAAAAAACTTGGCTCAAAATAAATGTCTAAGAACATCTTTAATATTAGATCTTAAGCAAATGATCTTAAGCTTAAAATATGAGCTTCACTATATCTCTTAATAAAGAAGGTGAAAAGATCTCTAATATAAAGAATGGATTCTTCTAAAACAAAAAGATATGTACATTATTTAAAAAAAATAGATTTTTTTCAAATAAGAGAGATTTTAATAGATCTTTAATCCTAAGTGACAGTATAATATAAGATTCATTAAAAAATTATTTAAGATTCCAATTTAAGATCTATCCCTAAATATGTTCTTTAAAGTAAAAAAAAAAGAAAAAGAAAATAAAAACACTTAAAAACGTTGGGCACGCCACAGATGGGTGAAAGCTAAACGCGTGTTCGCAGCAACAAAGCATCACATCGCAAAGCATCAGAGACGCCTTTCAACAAACACATGGCAGAACCGTCGTCCACCGCCGCCACCATCGCCACCGGTGATCCTCCGGCGCCGGCGACCAAACGCTGGGCCGACGAAGCGGACGAAGAAACCAACGCGCCCACCGCCGAGGCAGAAACCTCCTCCGTTAACCTGGAAGCGTTAACCATCGACGACAAAGAAAAGAACTCTTCAAAACTCTTGGACGACCCCGACGATTCTAATATTCAAGCAGTGCGTTTCGCTCGCAATATCACTCTCTCTCTTTGTTTTATTATTATTTAGGGTTTTGAATTGAGCACATCCAGCAATATAATATTTCTCTCTTTGATCGGTTAGGGTTTTGAATTGAGTTCAGGTTAGCAATATCATGTTTCTCTCTTTGATCGGTTAGGGTTTTGCACTGTGTTCAGGTTACTTCTGGCGACACGCCGTACACGTCGGCAGCGAGGTTCGAGGACCTGAGCCTCTCGCCAGAGCTTTTGAAGGGGCTCTATGTGGAGATGAAGTTTGAGAAGCCGAGCAAGATCCAGGCTATCAGTTTGCCGATGATCCTGAGCCCGCCCAATCGGGACCTGATTGCGCAGGCGCACAATGGCTCTGGCAAGACGACGTGCTTCGTGCTTGGGATGCTCAGCCGTGTCGATCCGAAGGTGCAGGCTCCGCAGGCGCTCTGCATCTGCCCCACCCGGGAGCTGGCCATTCAGAACATTGAGGTGCTTCGCAGGATGGGGAAGTACACCGGGATTGCATCCGAGTGCCTTGTGCCGTTGGACCGGGATGCAGTTCATGTATCGAAAAGGGCACCTATTATGGCGCAGGTGGTGATTGGGACCCCAGGGACAGTCAAGAAGTTCATTAGCTTCAAGAAACTTGGGACCACGAGGTTGAAGATTCTTGTTTTCGATGAGGCTGATCAAATGCTTGCTGAGGTAATTCTATTGGGTATATACTTGTTGAACTTTAGTGTGATTTATTGGAGGATAGGTTAGTTTAGAATGGAATAGGTTACAATTTAATTGAATTGGAAATTGTGATTATGCCAGTAGTTGTAGTAATTACTAATTAGTAAACCACATGTGTTGGCAACTTATATGCGAGTTTAATGTTGATACACAGCGTAATACTGTCAACTAGGTAGAAATCACTCTAGACATGACTTTTAATGTGACTTAGTAATTTTATGTATCTTAGTATTTTTTAGTTAAGTTAGTAATCTTACCATACATGACAATTCGTGATTGGATATCCTTTACCTTATCATTCTTCCTAGACTTATTAGTTATTACTGCATTTTATTGGAGAATTAGCCAGTAACACTGCTAATGTTTCACAATGGAATTTACATGTAATTGTGTTGTATGGTAAGTTGTCATTCTTTCTGTTGTGATGGATAGTAGTAGTGAATCACTTGTCTTGACAATTTATTCATTTCTGGCTTGTAAATACACATGCCAGAGATCAAGCATGACACAGTTTTAGGTTCAGGGAATGCTGGTGTGGTCACGTGTATTTGTCTTTTTTTTTTAAATAGGGTTTGGCTGGTAAATATGCTGTGTCTTGATTGTTATGAATTGTGCTGTTGCAGGATGGATTTAGAGATGATTCCCTGAGGATAATGAAAGATATAGAAAAAGAGAATTCTAAGTGTCAGGTTTGTTGAATTCTCTCTCGCATAGTGGTGCTTGCATGCATCATGATGTCTCCATCTGCCCAAGAAATTCTTATATAGATTTGGTCTTCACACTGACATGACATTATTTTTAGTTGTTTCCGTTTGTTTTAGATTTTTGTAGAATTGGTTTTGATTTGTTGAACATGATCAAGATATGTGCCCAAATTAAGCTCAGCCATAGATTTTACATTGTGTGCTGTGGTGTGTAAAGTTAATTTTCATAGTAAACCAAATGGAATAACTGCATGAATATCTTTTTAGCCTTCTCAACTTGTGTAGTAAACTTCTGCATCCATAGTGACTGGTGATAGCATGTTAATGCTAACATTCATGTAGAGACATGATGTGTAATTTATAGGGCCTGATTGGATATAAGCCACAAGTGCTTTTGAGAACTTTTCTACTGGAAGAACCTTTTTGGATACAAGACTAGAAGTGTTTATGAGAGCTTCTCTACTGGAAAAAACTCTATATTTCCAGTAGAAAAGCTCTCAAAAGCACTTATGGTTTGTATCCAAACAGACCCGAAATTTAAAGCTTTTTCCAGTATAAAAGCTCTCAAAAACACTTGTAGTCTTGTACCCAAATAGGCTAATAGTCACCCATGCTTCAACCTGTCTTTTCATTAGCTCATGCAAAATTGTACTTACCCTGAGCCCTTCTGGAACTCGTGAAAGATACAATGTAAAGCCATCCATTCATCTTATAAGAGAAAACAGTCTAAGGAAATACATCTTGTTCACTCAAACAATATTGCATAGACATTAATGTATTGCTACAAGTAAATTTGAATTTGCATGGAGGGTAAATATAATTTATATAACTGTTCCTAGTTACACTTATTGGTGCTACAGAACCACTGCATCTGCATTGGAATAAACCTTTTAGCTTTTTACCTAGATTGCTTGCTATATATGTGATTCAAATGTTTTTGTCACTTTTATGCTGTGTAGTTAATTTTCAAGTTTCTTGTTTATCTGAGAAAACTTTGATTGGCCTGTATGTTTCCAGGTTGTTTTGTTTTCTGCTACATTTAATGACTCCGTCAAGAATTTCGTTTCAAGGACAGTCAGGATGGATCATAATAAACTCTTTGTAAAGAAAGAAGAACTATCTTTAGATGCAGTGAAGCAATATAAAGTGTATTGTCCTGATGAACTTGCTAAGATTGATGTGGTAAAAGATTACATCTTTGAAATAGGAGAGAATGTGGGGCAAACCATTATATTTGTGCGCTCAAAAATTACTGCAAGATTAACACATGAAGCACTTGTTAAGTTGGGCTATGAGGTTACATCTATACAAGGTTCTCTTAGTAATGAAGAGAGAGACAAAGTTGTCAAGGAGTTCAAAGATGGTTTGACCCAAGTTCTTATATCAACAGATATTCTTGCTCGTGGCTTTGATCAGCAACAGGTACTGAATTGGTTCTCCTCTATCTTCCACTCTTCTCATTGTGTATTTCCGCATTTGCTTTTCAATGTGATGACATCCTAAGAATGCATATTTATTCAGGTTAATTTGGTCATCAATTATGATCTTCCAAAGAAATACGGTGTACGTGATGAGCCAGATTATGAAGTGTATTTGCACAGAGTTGGCAGAGCTGGGCGTTTTGGGCGCAAGGGTAATTTTATTTTTGCTTTATCCTTTTATTCTAAAGAAAGTAATTCATAATTCTTTCTTCATTAAATTTTGAATGATATTTACAGCAATGATACAAAATAGTGAAGATATTTTTTTCCATTTGTTTCATTTGATTCACAGGGGCTGTATTTAACCTGATAAGTGGTGAATTGGATGAAAGGCTCATGTCGAAGATTGAGAACCATTTTGGCACTCGTGTAACTGAGGTATGCTACTTGATGGATATTGGATCATGATGCATAACATTTGATTCTGCAAATTTGGATTTTGCCTTGTTATTGTTTGGAAAGAGTTGTGAAGATATTCATCTACATAACATTATTTTTTGTTAATGTGCAGGTGCGAGCACAAAGTGTTGAAGAATATAAAGCTGCTCTCAAGGAAGCTGGTTTACTGCAATGATGTGAATCTGCACAAGTTAAAGGATGTTGATAACTTGTGTTTCTCCTCAATGTGCCAAGGATTTTGGCCATATCTATGAATGCTTTAATTATTCTACACGGACACATGCGGATCCTGGTTTAAAAATTTTGGGGATGGAGAGTTCTAGTTCAGGCTCTGTTTTTAATGCTACTGCTGTGGTTGATTTCCTCCTTATAGCTGTGTGTAATTTAGAATTTTTCTGTTCAGTAATTTTTGTTGAGACTCAAATATTCTCAGTATAATTTATATACAAACAGCTTGGTGCATAAATGAGGTGTGAGCTTACAAAAGATGTTATGATGTACAATTATTATTATAAAAACAATCGTCCTCTTTTTGTTTTAAAAGCTTGTCACACATTTGTTTTTTCTTTTCTTTTCTCCAAGATCATAACTTTTTGTTCATGGACTCTGTCACCTCCGCTCCCCTCTTCACAAATTCTTTGTGGCGGATTGAAAACTGAAATAATTAATTGTAAAGTTTTTTGGCTTTACAAATGTGAAATTGCGGTTTTAAAGAGAACATATAAAATATTATTTTTTTATTATTTATTTATGAGTTTTAAGTGAAAGGAGTATATAAATGATTTGATGGATTTGGGAAAACATTTAAAAGTTTCAAGTTTTAGATAGAGGAAAACTAATGAAATGATTGTAGAGAAGTGTTGACAAATAGTAGAGTACTTCTTAACAAAATATAATGAGAAATTTTCTAATTGAAGAGGTTAATTAAATAGGAAATAAAATTCACAATTTGTGATTAAAAATCTAAATTACCTTATTTATTAATAACCTTTTTTAAAACGCTTTTTTATTGGCTAAATTTGATTAAAAATCACAATTTGTTTTTTAGCGGCTCCACATTTTATTAATGCATTTCTCTCCCAATTAATAGAGTGTGTATTGTTGCTAACACTTTTCTAGTACTATATTTACTGGCAAAATAGAGTAAACTTGACTTGGGATTTTTTTTATCCACCCTTTTCTCCCATCCTTTCATTTACCCATCCCTTGATCTTTTCGTTTGGATCTTTGATGAAGATCCTCGCTGGAGAGAGGGCACATGTTCACCACCGCTGCCCATCAGGAAATTGTTCGTGACATGAAGGAGAAGCTTCCTTATGTTGCCTTGGATTATGAGTAAGAACTCGAGACTGCAAAGAGCAGTTCTTCAGTAGAGAAAAACCACGAGCTTCCTGATGGGCAAGTTATCACCATTGGAGCTGAGAGATTCCCTTGCCCTGAAGTTCTTTTCCAGCCCTCTATGATTGGAATGAAAGCTGCTGGAATTCACGAGACCACCTACAACTCTATAATGAAGTGTGATATGGATATTAGGAAGGAGCTGTATGGTAACTGTTACGGATATTTTATATTGGGCCAAAGGCCAAAAGGCCCAAGGCAGCTAAAATCAAGTTATTTAGGGAAAGATTTAAGAAGATTGAAATCCTAAATATTTACAGAATCAAAGAAGATACAGAAGTTTATTTTTACATCAAATATCCAGAATATCTACTCATCTTTTAGAAGATCGTGATCAAGAATAGGAATAGTTTCCTTATTTTTCCACAGGTCAGTAAGCATAAATAGCCATTCACACCAAAGATGCAAGGTACACACATACTGTTACTCTCTCTTTTCCATTCTCACAGTGCACACACCCCACGTCCAATTTGTGGTTCGTTTGTGCTGTGATCTTCTTCCTGGGTTGTTTTAATTTTCATAAACACCTTCAGAGAGAGATAGTTTGATCCTATATTGATTTCTGGCATATTGCTGGATCTCCGTTTTTAAGGAACGGAACCGGGACTGTACAGGGAATTCCTAAATTAATACACAAATCCTCGAAGGATTTGATGAAGGCCCAACTGTTTGGATGAAGTTGTGAAGGAGCTAGGGAAAGGTGTTTTAGGAGTTTCATTTCAAACTCAGAAAGAGGAAAACGAATACCCAGACGGGTGACCACATCGGCACAGAAGAAGAAGAAACTAGATTCGCCCTGCTTGGCACTCGAGCAGATCGGAACATGAGGGCCGGGATGGCGAATTGAGAATCCTTCCTGATTCCCTACAGGGAGGGCGGCTATGCCCTCCGGACTCATGGATGATGAGGTGTTGAGAACCTCGAAGGTCACCCAAGGGAACTGGGCTATCAGATCGGGAGAAAGGTTGCCGGCATGTGAACCGCTTGACCGAGACTCTTCGACGATTTCTACGGAAGGGATTTCCATGATGACCTACGATAAAAGAAAAAAGAGAATAATTAGCAAGGGTACCTGGAGGACTGTCGGCAAGTCGGGAGATGCCAGCCGGCGCCGAGATACTTTCAGGTGGCATCTCGGCTCTAGGCGGGGGCAATGGAGGAATGACGGCTACAGGATTATGCCGGCACGCATCTAGCACGTCCTCGGCGTCCTTATCAAAGCCCGAGCTGGCTAGATACAAAAACTTGTCCATGCACCTTGTGCACGGTTCAAACCGGATTTCAGAAGGAGATTCTGAAGGGCAAGGTCTCGGGGGAAGAGCGAAAGGAGTCACAATATGAACCCCAGTTTCCTTAGTGGATTTTGTACCAGAACTCTGCAAAATCTTTGAAGAAACCCTAACACTTTTTGGGGGAGGGATACGACCTTTAGACTCCTTGGTAGACCCAATACTAGAACTTGTTCTAATCCTAGAAGAATCTGTTATGGCTTTAGAAGAGGTAGTTTGTCGACTGAAGGATTTTTTGAGGATTTGGAACCACCACTAGGGTTTCGAAGGAAGCGTTTGGTCTTGTCCTCCTCACTAAGGGGTTTACCAAAAAACCAAAAGGCTACACCAGGAGAGACTCTTTCAGCAATACGAGCCTCTTCTTCAGGAGTAAGTTTCACCATTACGAAATTGAGAGATTTTCAAAAAGGGGAACAAGGGATGAAGATGAACAGATGAACAAAATAAGAAAAAGGGGAGAAACCCAGAAGAGGAAGTCCAAAAGGAATAGGTATCGCCAAGAATAAAATAAAAAGGATGGAAGAAGAAAAAGAGTAATGCAGAATCACGAAGTGAAAGGAAAGAAAAAAATACCTGGGTTGAAGAGTATTTTGAAGAAGAAAAGGATGAAGCTCCAGAAATGCGAAGGCAGGAAGCAGAATAACAAAGCAAAAGCAAGCAACAGAAATGAGTCAGAAGTTTTGAGATGGTGGAAGGAAATGACAAGGTATGGACTATAAAGTGGAAAATAACCGCAACCCACGAAATTAAAGAAGGGTAACCGTCGAAATTTGAATTATAGTAACTGACAAACGTGCTTGATTGCTGGGGCAATTATGGCTAATAACCAAGGGACAGGGGCAAAATAGACAAATAACAAGAAATAGTCATGATTGGAATGTGCAAAGAAATGATAGAGCATTAAATGCGAGGGAGGCGCGTCTTTTCACATGTCCAAGCGACAATATGAGTTCGGCCTTTCATTGGAATTTGAAGCTAAAAGAGGAGGCCGGTATAGCAGAAAATAGGCGTTTCAGTATCTTGGCTGAAATCAGAAAAAGAGGTCGGCTTGCATGTCACTATCTCGGCCGAAGTCGGAAAATGAGGTCAGCTCGTAGAGGAACAGAAGGCCATATATAACGCCTAGGAAGGATATCACTGAGGCCGACTTATCCGAAATAATTATCTCGGCTATGGAAGTAAAAGCGCAATATATTCATCTCGGTCATTCAGTTTACTCAATAACCGAGATGAGGGGCAACTGTTACGGATATTTTATATTGGGCCAAAGGCCAAAAGGCCCAAGGCAGCTAAAATCAAGTTATTTAGGGAAATATTAAAGAAGATTGAAATCCTAAATATTTACAGAATCAAAGAAGATACAGAAGGTTATTTTTACATCAAATATCCAGAATATCTACTCATCTTTCAGAAGATCGTGATCAAGAATATGAATAGTTTCCTTATTTTTCCACAGGTCAGTAAGCATAAATAGCCATTCACACCAAAGGTGCAAGGTACACACATACTGTTACTCTCTCTTTTCCATTCTCACAGTGCACACACCCCACGTCCAATTTGTGGTTCGTTTGTGCTGTGATCTTCTTCCTGGAGTTGTTTTAATTTTCATAAACACCTTCAGAGAGAGAGAGTTTGATCCTATATTAATTTCTGGCATATTGCTGGATCTCCGTTTTTAAGGAACGGAACAGTAACATTGTTCTTAGTGGTGGCTCAACTATGTTCCCTGGTATTGCTGACCGTATGAGCAATGAAATCACTGCACTTGCTCTTAGCAGCATGAATGTTAAGGTTGTGGCTCCACCAGAGAGAAAGTATAGTGTCTGGATTGGAGGATCAATCCTTGCTTCTCTCAGCACCTTCCAGCAGGTGATTGTTTTGTTTATTGCAAATTTTCTCTTCCACACGTGTGCCAATTAGATTGAACTCTAAAACATGTTTTGGTTTTGCAGATGTGGATATCAAAGGGTGAATATGATGAGTCTGGTCCATCCGTTGTCCACAAGAAGTGCTTCTAAGTCCAAAAGAAATGCTTTAATGGTGAGTTATGTTTTTGCTATGGTTTCTTTTTTGGTGCCTGGTCATGTCATGCGAATTATGTTGGGTCTGTTTGGGTAAACTTCTCTAGAAGTACTTCTAGAAGAAGAAAATAAGAGCAAAAAGATGAGATGAGCTTCTCTATAAGTAAAAATAAGCTCTACATTAGTTAATTTGTAGAAGCTCACCAATGTAGCTTCTCTAAAAGATGAGATGATATCTACAAATTAGCTAATGAAATATTTATTTTAGCTTATGGAAAAGTTCATTTCATTTTTTTCTTCTTACTTTTCTCTTCTAGAAGTGTTTTTAGAGAAGCTAACATCCAAACAGGCCTGTTGTCATGGATTAAGAGGTGGGATAGGATTGGAGAGTATATTCGGAGCTTGATGTATCATATATTGTGTGGCATCCCTCTGGATGTGGCGAGCACAAAATTGTTGAGAAGCATTTTTCACCTTATAATTCATCTATGTCTTCGTAAGTAGGTTGTTTGTAGCAAATTGTGATGCTTATTTTCTTTTTGTACCCTTTTTCAGAGTTCACATTTTTTTCCCTTTGGAACATTAATGTGAATGTCTATAGCTCCACGTATCGAGACTTTTTATATAAGATTGTCAATTCACACACATAAATTATCAAATTTTAGCTTATTCATGAATCACATGTCCGATAAGTTTAGTGTGCTATTGGCATGATGACATTTACACAATCCCTGATTTACGAGGAGTACCAAGGGAAGGAAAAATATCTAAATATTCTCTAATTTTGTAATTGGTTATACTTAATTTTAATATTTTAGTATGAATTTATTAATGTGTATAATTGTTCTTACCAGATATAGCAGAATTTTCTCATGGTGGTGGTCCTCTGTGAGTTCCAAATTTTGCAATCGGGTTATACTTAATTTTAATGACATTTCGACGCTCAAGTTAGAAGCGTAGAGACAAACAGGTATCAATATATGGGTTAGAATGAGAATGAATTACCTGAACCTTGATGACCTTCTTTTATAGAGGTGAAATTGGACTTATAGATTGCAATTTCCTTTTGGATATAATGTAATTAGGAAAATATATGAACTCACCTTCTCTTTTCTTTAATAATAGTTAATTTCCGAATTTAGAGCTTATCTCTTATCTTTTAGTTGAAAGATAGAGTTTCCATCTTTCCTTATTTAAAACTGTCATATTCTTTGAATGTAAGTAGCCTACTTGATCGGCTGCCGACTGTGGAGGTCTATCGAGTCCGAGTAGGACATATGCCCCCCAAGCTCTAAAGTGGGCTGTAAGATCTTTATCTCGGGAGTTTTTTGGTTTCATTATCTGTTAGCCGAGTATCCAAGAGATTGTAGCCAAATCCGATAAGTGCATTTTATCCCTAAATGTTCCCTTTAGGCATTTTAATCATTGTCGAGTCCAAGTGACGAGACATCCAAAGCGTCATTTTATCAACCGGTATGTCTGCTTTAAATGCATTTAATGATTTCACGCATTTTTAAGAAAGGCACAATGATTACATCCTTTGAATTTCTAAACTTCGATAGGACAACCAAAGGTTGCGTCTCTCCCCAACGAGTGTGTCCCTTTGATCACCAGAAGCTTCCAGAACACTATAAAAGGTGGAAAATTTCTTCCCAATCTATTGTTGCTTTTTTGGCCATCCCTCTTATCTCTAGTCATTTATCTCCAATCACTTTTCTTTTCTCTAGCGTCATTTCCGTTCATTTCTTCATCATTTAGGTACGTTGTCATCAACCTTCCTCCTTTTTCATGTCTTTTTCTGGGGACGGTTTTGCTCGCTTTGATGGTGGCAGGATGTTGTCGCTAGAGGTTGGCCTAATAGGGGAGAGTTCAAACGACGATCCCGCTCACCTCCACAATGATTCTGACGTCACTAGTGACCAAGTCTCCAGCGTTTGCGTGGGTAATCTCGTTGCCAGTGGTGTCGTGGTTTTCCTTGACATAGGTATTGTCGCTCCTATAGGTGGTGTCGTTGTTGAGAAAGAACCCCGTCCTTATTCCGACGTGTGTTTTATTCCTATGAAGGATAAGCCCGAATCCCCTAGCCAAATCCTCCTCAAAATGTCATAGATTTTGACTCTGAGGCTACGACCATTCAAGTGATTTCGCACCAGCCATTCATTCTTCCTCCTTCTCTTAGAAAGCCTAGTGTAGCTAAGGAGTATATTCCCATCGCTCTTTCGGGGTTACTCCTGGGTTCATCAGAAAGTTGGGTCCTATGCAAGTAGTTTTCTAACCTGAGTCTATCATCGATTTTCTCTAGTTGGCCGAGTTATGTCACATTGATTGCTCATATGTGATATTTGTTGAGTCTTGTAAGGAAAGTGAATGCATTTTCATGCGTGCCTTTTCGTATGAGACTCATTTTTTGTATATGTATTCATCTTTCTTCTCCACACTTCATCTCACTATTCTATTTGATAAATTTGAGGTTGACTTGTTGAGAGAACTGAATGTTTCTCCTACCTAGTTGCATCTGAATGTCTGGGTGGCTATGTGTGCCTTCAGGCTCTCATGAAACTTGTTTTCTATTGTTCCAACTGCCCCCAAATTCCTTCATCATTATACTCTTAAGGAAAATAAAAAGATGGATGGATATCCCCTACCAACATTTCTAGTAAGGCTATCATTGGACCCTTCATCACTTCCTACAAGAATTTTAAGGGTCATTTCTTTCGAGTACGCCCTGGACCCGAATCCACACCTATTTATTTTATTCGGCAAAGGGTTCCAAGGTTTCCCTTTTATTGGACTTCGTCACCTACGAAATCATAAAAAAGCCTGTCACTTACATGTCCAATTTGGATCAGGAGGACATGGCCATACTTCACAAGCTTCCTAGAGGCCTTCATTGCAAAACTTTGTTGGACTTTCCCTTTTTCCAAGACTCCGAATGCGGACATGGATTGTGAGTATTTAATTTCGCCCTTTTATTATTATTTTTCTTTTACTTCTGCTAACCGAGCCTTTCTTTTTCTTAGTAATAATGGGCAAATTTAACTATCGCTCCTTTAGGAAGGCTCAAGCCGAGAAGGTTGAAAAGGCCAAGGCCAAGAAAGCCTAGTTGAAGAAAGACAAAGGGAAGCAAAAAGAGAATCCCCAAGATGAATGGGTCCCTCCTCCTCCTGTTGTCACTGGCATTACCATCAGGGAAGACCTTAGGCCTTTGGATGGAGGTCCTTCAAAGAGGCAGAGGTTGAAGACGGTACTAGTTACCATTCCTTTAGTCATAGAGAGTCATATGGCTTGCCTTTCTATGAAAGGGGTTTCTTCTCTGTGGGGGAAAGATTTTAACACAAAGGTTGTAATTCAAGCATCCATGCCCAGTGAGTCCGATAGAGACATGCTGAGGGAGGTAAGTCCTCGTCACCAATGGATTCCATTGCTCGTTTTGCTGCGAGGTCTTAGGGATCGCTGAATTCGGGGACTAAGAGTTTGAGAACACAAAGTCTCAAAAGGTGCAAGCTAATTTTGCCAAGGCTGAATAGGCTTTGGTTGAAGTCGCTCGTGCTAATAAGATGCTACTGAGGTCGACTAAGGAATCTTGTGAGTCTCTTGTGCATGTTGAGAATAAGTTAAAAGAGATCAAATCCCAAATGAGGCGCTAAAGACAAAACTTGCTACTGTTAAGGATTTAGCTAAGGCTCTCCAAGAGATCGAGTGTCTTAACATGAAATTCACACTTTTCAAGGTGAATGTTGAGAATGTTGCAACAAAATTGAAGATCGATTTTGGTGAAGCCAAAGCTGAGATCATGAAGACCATGAAAGCCGAGTTTAACAAGGCTTTTTGTTAGGTCAAGTACTTTTCCAAAAATGTCGACACTTCCCTTTTCAATGTTGACAAGGACGTCACTTGTTATGGGGAGTTAGTTGGGGAAGTTGATATGCCCACGGAGGAAGTTCGTGATTTGGCTTAACTTGTTTTTTCTTTTATTTTGTAAAGGCTTAGGACTCGACCCATTAAATAGGGCCCCCCTTTGACTATTTGTAATATGTTTTGTATTCGATTTTCATTCTCTAATCTTCGAGGAATTACTTCGCAAACAATCACTTAATTTAATACTGAATTGTTTTATTTTACATCCGGTCTCATCTTTCAATTTCATTTGAGTTTTATTTTTGAATTGTTGCTCTATATCTTAAGCCAAATAACTTATTTTCGTTGGTCTATTTCCAGCCATGATTTTAGTCGAGTAACTTAGTTCATTTTGGTCTATCTTTAGCCAATTTAATTTAATTATCTTTAGTGTAATTTTAGTCGAGTAACTTAAGTTTTTGGTCATCTTTTAGCCCAACTTCTAAGTTATCTGCAGTCTATTTTAACCTGTTGCGATTGTCAGTCTATTGTTGGCAAGCCAAATATGCATTTGGTCTTATGTGTGCTTTGAATTTGGTCTTTAGTTGGAGGAACTTAGTTCTACTCGAATCTATAAAGCCAATAACCCATGATGGAAAGAATAATTTTATTAATGTGGAAGGCGGGTGTGCCTCATTAAAACCTGTCTAACAAAAAAACCTCTTAGGAAAAACATTAATGCAAGAAAAAGAGTACATCAATATTACAAGTTTAGCTATAATAAAACTTAAGATGAGTGACATTCCAAGTCCTTGGAAATGCTTTGCCAATTAAGTGCTCTAGTCAGTACACGCCATTTTTTAGTACTTTGGTATTTCTGAAAGGTCCTTCCTAGTTTGCAGCCAATTTTCCTTCTCTAGGGTCTTTCGGAGCTTCTCCACATTTCGTTAGCACCAAGTCACATGTCACGAAGTTTCTTGGTTTGACCCTACTATTGTATCTTTTCTCAGCCTTTCTCTTGTACAACTCTGTTCTCATGTGAACTTCTTTACTGGTCTTTTTTGGCCAAATCCAGTGCTTCCTTGAGCATTTAGTTATTCTCTTCTACGAATTGCACATTTTGAAGAAAAGGTTCACCTACTTCTACTGGTATCATTGCATTTGATCTGTACGACAACCAAAAATGGGTTTCACCTGTTGTCGACTGTGGACAACAACAGTAGGCCCATAGGTTGGCAGAAAGCTCCTCAGTTCAGTTGCCTTTGGCCTTTCCAACTTGCTTTTTTAATTCTTTGTGTATGACTTTATTGGCTGTCTTAGTTTTCCCATTGCTTTGTGGGTGTTCTACTAAAGTTGCTCTGTGTTTGATCCTCAAACTTTCAGGGAATTGTTTTACTCATTTGTCAATGATTTGTGTTTCGTTGTCGGAAATCAAAGTGTTGAATATTCTGAATCTTCATACGATGTTCTTCCAAATGAACTTTCGAACGCTGGCTGTCGAGATGGGGGTTATGGGCTTGGCCTCTATCCACTTGGTGAAATGATCAATGCCTACTAGGATATATTTTACTTGTCCTTTTGATAGTGGAAAAGGTCTAAGTATGTCTACTCCCCAAATGGCAAAGGCTATGGGACCACTATGATGTGCTACGCTTTAGCAGGCAAATGAGAAATGTTGCCAAACTTTTAACATTCTTCGCACTTTTTCACATATTATGTGCAGTCTTTTATTGTCAGCCAACAGTTTTTGTCTCTAAGAACTCGGGTTGCCATCGATCAGGATCCTAAGTGCATTCCACATATCCCTCTATGCATCTCATTTATTACATATTCGGACAGGTCCCTGGTTAAACATTTCAAGAAGGGGGCACCATGAAGCCTTTTTTGTATAGGTCTCCTGCCTCTATCACATAATAGCCAGCATTCCACTTGAGCTTTCTTGTTGTTGTTTGATTTTCCGAAAGTAAGCCTTTCTCTAGGAAGTCCTAAATCTTTATCTAGGTTGGTTCTAAGAAAGTTTCTTGGATGATCGTCCTATGTTGGCCCCCTTTCTTTGTACTAGCTAGCTTTGATAGAAAGTCGGCTCACTCGTTGTTTTTTTTCCAACAATATGTTGAATCTTGAATTTAGAGAAAGCCTCTTTGAGTCGAGTAGCCATATGGTAGTACCTTGTAATATGCGGATCCTTGGAGTCGCTCCAACACTTTAGGAATTTAGATCCTACTATGTTAGCTAATCTTAGGCTAGCTAAGAGAGCTTCGTACTCAATTGGGTTGTTCGTCATTTTGAACTCGAACCTTAGGGGTTGCTCTTGGATTACTTCATCTAGGCTTTCTAGGATGACCTCAGCCCTATTTCCGTTTTCATTGGATGAACCATCTACATATAGCTTCTACAACTCGAATTTTGGTTATGTGTTGGTTGACAGCTCGGCTACGAAGTTTCCTAGGCACTGCGTCTTCATTGGACCCCTTGGTTTGTATATGAGCCCAAACTCTAACAACTCGACCAACTAGGCTATCATTCAACCTGCAAGTTTCGGCTTCTTCATAACAGTTCGAATGGGGTGGTCGGTTCAAACCATAATCTGATGACTTCGAAAGTATGGCCTTAGCCTTTTAGAAGTTGTGACTAGATCCAAGACTAACTTCTCGATCATTTGATATCGAGTCTTTGAATTTTTTAGGATTCAACTTATGTAATAGACATGATTATGACTTATTCCTTCTTCTACCACGACCACTAAACTTATAGCATGTTCAGATACTGCTAGGTATAAGATTAGATCTTTGCCTTATTGGGGTTTAGTTAGGATGGGCGGTGAAGTGAGGAATTCTTCGTTTTTGAAAATAAGCTTCACATTCCTCATTCCACTATGTTCCCTCATGTTTTTTTAACAATTTGAAAAATGGTTTGGCTGTGTCTGTCACTTTTGGTAGAAATTTGGATAGTGCTACTAGCCAGCCAGTGAATCTCTACACTTCTTTTAGTGTGTTCAAATTTCTCATTGCAATAATAGTTGCGCACTTCTCTAGGTTAGCTTCAATTTCCCTATAAGTAAGCATGAAGCCCAAGAACTTCCTTCCTTGTACCCTTAATATGACTTTTTTTGAGTTTAGCCTCATGTTGTGCTTCCTTATCTCATCAAAGATTTTTGCTAAGTCTTCTAAGTGAAAGGTGGTGCTTCTAGACCACCATGTCATAAACATAGACTTCCAAGTTCCTTCTTAGTTGATTGGTAAATATTTTATCCATCAGTCTTTGATAAGTGGCTTTGGCGTTCTTGAGTCCGAATGGCATAACTAAATAGCAGTAGTTAGTTGTGTTGGTCATGAACACAATTTTTTCTTCATCTTGCTTGAACATCGGGATCTGGTTGTATCCATAATATGCATCCAAAAAAATAAGAATAGGGAATCTAAATACTCCGTCGACCAAACAATTAATGCTCGGAAGTGGCTAGGAATCCTTAGGGTAGGCTTTATTTAGATTTGTGTAGTTAGTGCATATCCTCCACTTCTTGTTGAACTTCTTTACGATCATCACATTGGCTAACCATGTGGTGTATTGCATTTCTCTAATGAACCCTGCATTTAACAACTTCTTCATCCATGACCTTTCCCCTTTCTGGGCTAAGTTTCCTTTTCCTATGCACAACAGGTCTAGCTTTAGGACAAATAGCTAGCTTATGGTAGTGGAATTTGGGGTCGATTTAGGGCATGTCTGATACAGACCATGCAAACAAATTTGCATTTGATTCTAACACTTAGGTTATAGATTTTTCCACTTCTTTAGCCATCTAACATCCAAGTTTGGTGTACTGAGATGCTTCTCTACCGAGTTGAGAAGGTTCAACCTCTTTTGTCGCTTTGCCCTTTGTTCTATCTCTCTTGAATCGAGTTCAGCGTCCTTCAAAATATTGTTGAGGTAGATACATGCCACCAATTGGTCCTTGGGTTCAGTTTCCTTCTTCCCTTTGCAGATTCCAAGGCTTACAGAATATCATTCTCTTGTTGTCATCTGGTCGACTCGGATGGCATTGATTTTTCCATTTTACTTGGAAATTTCATAGTTAGGTAAGGTGTTGAGATAATGGCGCCTAACTCATTGAGCGAAGGACACCTAATGAGTATGTTATACGACGTGCGTGCATTAACTAGGGGGTATTTGATCATGAAGGGCTTTGATCCTTTCTCATCCCCAAAAGTGGTCAGCAGGTGGAAGTACCCTATCGTGTCGGTTGTCTCTACTACGAAACCTATGAGTTGTTTAGAAAATGGCTTTATTTGGCTCTCCGGTTTTCCTAACTGCTAGAACGCCTAGTATAGAACATCAGCCGAGCTTTCATTGTCGAGTTGGACTTTGCATACTAGGAAGTTCGCTACCTCGATTGTGACAACAATTAGATCATTATGGCCGATGTAAATCCTAACGTAATTAAAACGTTAGCAGGCATTTTTGGATCATCTTCTCTATCTTATCCTTCAAGGTATTGCATTATTTAGTGTTGTGTCCCTCCACTTGGTGACAATATTTAGATTTGTCTGCTCATGGGAGAGGTCAATTTTTAGCTCGCAGATGGATTAGTTCTACATTGCATGCTTCCTCTAATACTTAGCTTCGACTTTCGGTCAAAGGAATATAATGACTGAACATAGAGTGAGGAGACCTGACATTTTTCAATTTTACTCAATTTCATCCACTCTTGGTTTTCACCTCCTACTCCACTTATTTATTTCAGGATTCTTCGTGCATTTGTTCTCTGAACGCGACTATCCCTTCCATCTGTATGAAGCCGACAACCCTTGCTCTTAGTTCGTCCAACGTTTTAGGAGGCTTTAGATTAGATTAGAAATTTTGAACGCGGCCACATAGAAATTTTGGAATACTTTTCAGATTAGATTAGAAATTTTAAAATACCTATTTTAGAATGTAATGATAAAGCCTTTAGGTGAACTATTATGCAAATCTACAAATTAAAACCAACACTTACAGATTAACCAATTTGTAACACAACAAGCAACTCCAAAAAGGGTATTTCGAAATACAATCGTGGAAACAAAAAATAACTTGTTCAAAGATCAGGACAAGATGCCTTCATGGTTGATTGATGTTCAACTTCTCGCTTGAGCTACAAACGACGAAACAATTTGTGGTTGGTGGTTGCAACGTTGACTTTAAGATGGTTGGTGGATGGGTGCGTAGAGAGGGGGGGTGCGTGAAATATCAAGGGTATTTTAGGAGATTACTTTTATTTTATCTATTAAGGAGTGCAAGGTGATGTAATGTCTACAACCATTAGACATTAAGTTTCTCAAATCTACCTTGCAATGAAACTCAATCTTCAAGCAAACCTCAAGAACTCTAACTTCTGCACTTTCACAAGAATTTGGGGTTGTTTTTAAGCTTTTTAATTCAGCAATGGAAGATGGAAGAGAGGTTAGGGATGACAATGGATGGAACCAGGGAAAAGCTTTCCAATAAGCCTAGGAAGAATCACCACAATAGTATTGAGAAGCCATTGATAAGACTCAAGAAGTTCTTACATAAGAACAAGAGAAAAACTCTCATAATAATTTTCATAATTGTATTAATGAACCAAAGTTAGTTACAATCAATTTTTGGGTGGTTTATATAACCCATGAAATTACAAGCTTAATGCCACTAAATATAAGGAAAATGCAAATTGAAATGAAGTCCAAATGAAGCTTGAAGTGTAAGCTTCTCCCAAAATGACCCTTGGCTGACCCAACATATGCAGTGTAGTTTTTATGCTGAAGTAATCGATTAATTCATCCTTGTAATCGATTAAATTAGAGTTTTTTACACTTTTTAGGCTTATGTAATCGATTACAGCTATCTTGTAATCGATTAAAACATATAGACACTATTTTACAAAGGGCCTTCATAATCTATTACAGACAGATCATAGTCTATTAAAATAGACAAGCCTCTTTTGTGTTTGCACTAAGTTGGTGTGCTTCTTCATGCTTGTTCAAAAGATACAAGTTAGTTTTGATGTGGTCTTAAAGGGCTTGAGTTCTAGCTCTTGTCAAGGGTCCTTTAAAGCTCACCAAAGGAAGTTCTTCAAGCTTTCTTACTAGGTCTTTAGCTTGCAATGGACCTCCATCATCCCCTCCTTCTTGAGAGAAACTTAACCTCAAGTTTTCTTCCTCATTTGTACTTGGAAATTCAACATTCTCTTGAGGAAATTTATCCTTCCACTTGTGCTTATAGACTTGTTTAGCATATTGTTCCATTTTCCTCTCCACATGGCCTTTTACTTGTTCATGCAATTTCCTAACATAAGAAGCTTTAGACAAAGCATCATAATTAATCATAGAAGAAGGGTTAGGTAATGGAAATAAATCAAGAGGAGTTAAAGGATTAAAGCCATAGACAATTTGAAAAGGAGATAAGGAAGTAGTTTTGTGAACCACTCTGTTGTAAGCAAACTCAATATGAGGTAGACACTCCTCCTAAGTCCTCAAATTTCCCTTGATGTACCACTTAGCATGTCTCTTGTTGAGTTTGCCTTGACTTTTTCAAATATTTAAGAGACTCATGATTACTATGGATCACAAATTCCTTAGGTAAAAGATAATGTTGCCAAGTTTGCAATACTCTAACTATTGCATACAACTCTTTATCATAAGTGGAATAATTCAAACATGCACCTTTCAATTTCTGTCTAAAATAAGCAATAGGATGTTTATCTTAAATTAAAACCCCCCTAATGCCTACATTAGATGCATCACATTCCAATTCAAAAGAAGCATTAAAATTAGGAAATGCAAGAATAGGTGCATGATACAACTTATCCTTCCATGTTTGGAAAGCAACTTCATCCAAAAAAGGTCGCATAGCTTTGTGCCATTTTTATCATTCCTTTTCAACTTGTAAACAAAGAGAGTTAGGAATCATATAATAAAGAGGTTGTTGTGCCAATAACACTCTCTTGATTTGCTTTTCACTCAAGAAGAAGCTCACTTTAATCTCATGATTTTTTTTGCTCTTATTTTGTTTCTCTTTGTTTTTCTTCTCACTTGTTTTTTCTCTTTGGTAGCTCACTATTCTTCTCTTTTGTAGGTGCAGTATTTTTTTCCAGCTCTTGCATTCTCTTTACCATCAAGAGATCATCACCCTCTTTGGTCTCCACTAGTGTAAGTTCTTATTCCTTTTCACTTGAAGAACTTATTGAGTCACTTAAAGACTCACTCTTTATGTCTCCCTCCTCAAGCAAAATCATGGTTCTCTTGTTAGGACATTGAGAAACAATGTGATCTTTACCAAGACACTCTAAACACTTGATATTGCTTGATCTTGTTGGAGTAGGATCCCTAATTTTTTTGCTTGAGCTCTCCACCTTTTCTTCCTTATTTTTCACATGACAAACCTCCCTTTTAGGCTTGTCTTTATAGCTAGAAGTTGCAGTCCCATTGGTCTTGGAAAAGGAAGCTTTTCTCCTTTTTAGTTGTTGTTCCACCCTTTGAGCTTTGTGGACTAGCTCCTCAATTGTTGCATATGAGTGTAGCTCCATCACATCTTGAATTTCTCTATTCAAGCCATGAAGGAATCTAGCCATTGTTGCTTCTTGGCTCTCCACAATTTTAGCCCTTATCATCATCAATTCCATTTCCTTATAGTAGTCATCAACACTTTTGTAGCCTTGGAAATGTTTGTGGAGCTTGTTGTGGACTTCTCTTGCATATTAAGTGGGGACAAATCTTCCTCTCAAGCATGCCTTCAAGTCTTCCCAAGAATTTACTCTTTGCCTCCTCCATCTCCCTATGTCCATTTGAATTTGGTTCCACCATATCAAAGCATAGCTACCAAATTCTAAAGTTGCTAGAGTAACTTTCTTTTCTTCCTCAAATTATTGGCATGAGAAAACTTGTTCTATTTTCATCTCCCACTCAAAGTACTCTTCGGGATCATTATTGCCAAGGAATTTTGGAATTTTTATTTTCACTTCACCCAATCCTCCATTCCTCCCTTCTCTTGCTTCTCTCCTCACCCTCCAATCTTCCTCATCTCTATTTTCCCTCCTAGAATTGTATCTCCTATTTTCTCTTCTATCATTATTTTCTCTTCTATTGTTTTCTCTCCTATCCTCCCTCTCACTCCTCTCATCATAATAATTTCTTCCATGAGAGGAAGCATACTCACTCACCCTTCTACTACTATGAGCCTCTCGATCCACACTACCATTTGGACTACTCTTTCTTTGAGTCTTCTTCCTTTCTCTTTCTTCTCTCCACTCTCCAATCTTCCTCATTTCTATTTTCCCTCCTAGGATTGTACCTCCTATGTTCTCTTCTATTATTTTCTCTCCTATTCTCCCTCTCACTCTTTTCATCATAATAATTTTCTCCATGAGAGGAAGCATACTCACTCACCCTCCTACCACTATGAGCCTCTCCATCCACACTTCCCATTGGATGAATCCTCCTTTGGGTCTCCCTTTGTAACTCTTCAAACCTTGCATCCATTTTAGTTTGCAAGTGCTCTATTTGTTTGTCATGGCTTCCATCAACCTAGAGGTCTTAGGTGACAAAGCCTCATCTCCTATTGAGCTCATCCTTCAAAAGAAATGGTTAGCAAAAACACAAGTATATAAGAAAATTCTCACCCTTCTCTAAGTGTTTACCACTCTCACTCATGTTTGCACACTTTCTAGGCTTTTTCTATAATGTTCTCTCTTGCCTTTTTCCACTCTTATTCTTCTCTATAGTTCTTAAGCAAAACTTCTAATCAAATCAAGCTTCTTTACTATATTGAAATAGGAAATGATTCTAGGCTAGACCTAAGAGTCCAAGAACAAGAAAACTCTAAGACAAAACCTTGGAAATTTTAAGAGACAAGCAACAAAAGAATTTTTTTTTGGAAAAGCACAACTCAAATGGAATTTAATGAGACAAATCAAGGAATACTATGGGTTGTACCAAACTACACAAGAAGGTTATGCTAAGTAAAATTCAATTGCTAGAAGCCAAATTTCACCAAGTTTACATGTCATACAAGTTCACTTAATTTTGTGGTTCAAAGGAAATTTAAACTTGTAGCTTTTGTATCTTTGCTTTGCTTTTAAATTCTGTTTAGGCATGACATTAGAATCAAAACAAGTGGTCATACAACACAAAAACACTACTAACAAAAATTGACAAGAATCAGGACTAGAAAATTAGAAAAATATCAAGAATACATGAAGAAGATGAACACATTAAATCAAATGAAACTTGAAGGAAACACAAGTGTTATGTGGTGAAACACACAACAAGCCCACACTACCAAGAATCAAATGAAAACAACAAGAAAAAAGGAATTGAAATGAATTTTTGTTTTTCCAATTTGGTGCAGTTTTTTACCTTTGAAGAACTTTTAAAACTGAACTTGATGAAGAATTCCGCAAGGATTAGGCTCTAGATACCACTTGATGTAATGTCTACAACCATTAGACATTAATTTTCCAAAATCTACCTTGCAATGAAACCCAATCTTCAAGCAAACCTCAAGAACTCTAACTTCTGCACTTTCACAAGATTTTGGGGTTGTTTTTAAGGTTTTTAATTCAACAATGGAAGATGGAAGAAAGGTTAGGGATGATAATGGATGGCACCATGGAAAAGCTTTCCAATAAGCCTAGGAAAAATCACCAGAATAGCATTGAGAAGCCATTGATAAGACTCAAGAAGTTCTTACAAAAGAACAAGAGAGAAACTCTCACAACAATTTTCAGAATTGTATTAATGAACCAAAGTTAGTTACAATCAGTTTTTGGGTGGTTTATATAACCCACGAAATTACAAGCTTAATGCCACTAAATGTAAGGAAAATGCAAATTGAAATGAAGTCCAAATGAAGCTTGAAGTGCAAGATTCTCCCAAAATGACCCTTGGTTGACCCAGCATGCGCAGTGCAGTTTTTATGCTGAAGTAATCGATTAATTCATCCTTGTAATCGATTAAAATAGAGTTTTTTTTTTACAATTTTCAGGCTTATGTAATAGATTACAGCTATCTTGTAATCGATTAAAATAGACAGACACTATTTTACAAAGTGTCTTCGTAATCTATTACAGACAGATTGTAATCTATTAAAACAGACAAGACTTCTTTTGTGTTTGCACTGAGTTAGTTTTGATGTGGTCTTAAAGGGCTTGAGTTCTAGCTCTTGTCAAGGTTCCTTTAAAGCTCACTAAAGGAAGTTCTTCAAGCTTTCCTACTAGGTCTTTAGCTTGCAATGGACCTCCATCACAAGGTGATAAATACAGAGTGTAGGAAGTAACAACCCTAATTCTGTTAGGTCAACATTACTGGGTGAGGCTTGGCTAAGCACATGCTATAGGCCAAATCTCTTCACCTGAGATCTTGAGATACAAGGTTAGTTGTCTCGAATTTAAAATGAAAATATTTATTTTTTAAAATAATTTAATAAAATTAATAAAAACAAACTAAATTAAAGTGCACACTAATGTTTTATGCCTGTATGAACTAGGGATAACAAAGTGTACCTGGATCCTATGGGTACCCACTAAGGGAAAAATAATTACCCACATGTTGGAGCTAGGTGCAGGTACCATAGTAACCACCCCATCTTGCACATGTCATGTGTGTGTCTCTATGTGTGTGTGTATGTGTGTGTGTGTGTGTGTATATATATATATATATTATTTTTGTAAAAAATAGTTATGGATTTTTTTAATTTTGTGACTGATAACAACTGTCGAATCGCTGCAAAACAAATAAAACTAGGATAATTTTGTAGTACAAGAATAACCTAGGTTGACTCAGATATACGATCAATTTGGTTCCAACTTCAATTCACTAATAAACAATAGGGGGACTTTCATCAAATGGTTTGTAGACAGTAAGTAAAAAATTTGCAGAAAGACACAAATAGAAAAACACTGACAAAATTGATAAAAGATATTGTAAAACAGATTCAAGAATATCAATCCAATTCACCAAATAAAAAAATATGAATTATCATAGTTCTCAGATAATGGTCATATTATGAAGGATCATTCAATGTCATAGAAGCAGTTCCATCAAATTAACTTCTAAATCAATTGAAAACACAAACTAGATTGAAATATCATCCAAACAATATGTGATTAAAATTCAAAATTAGGAAATGAATTCATAACCTAATCCATTTTCAATCCTAAATACATTCATAATCATGAAAATCGAAGAAGAAAATGAACATTCATGTAAAAATTGAAATACCAAACTAGAACTCAAATTCTCCTTGCTTGGACGGGATCCTCGGATTAATTGATTGTTTAGCCTTTCATGATCATCATCAGTGGAAGAGCCACAAAATTTGTGTAAGAAAATAGAAGAACAGAGATGAAAGGAAGAAGAACAATGAAGACCAATGAAGAATAGTTGAGAGAAAAAGAGAGACAAAGTTTTAATTATGAAAACTTGCACAAGAAGCTAGAAATTCTATTTGTACAAAATGAAGTAACTAACTAACTACACTAATATATAGTGACTGAACATAAGGAAGGGATGGGCTCTGATTAGGCCCATCTAATCTAAATAATTATGCTAATTATGTTTATTACACCAATCAAAGCCCAAACTCGTAGCCCAAAGCTCAAATACAGAGGTTCTAACTTCCAACCTAAAATGACCCTCAAACCGGCAGAATTGGCCCAAGCTTATCTTTGACAAAATTGTAGGCATTTTCTTTAGCTTTCCAGGGACTACTCATATGATCCATTTGAAGTTCTGTAAAATGCTATAGGTCTTGTACAAGGAAGATAGGTCAAGTAAGCAGAAAATCTGAAAATAAGCAAAATTATCAATTAAGCTCAATTATTTGCCTAAGACCAAAACTGAATTAAAGTAAGAAAATAAGATTCCAAAAGAATTCAAATAAGCTAAGAAGAACAAAAAAATAGTAAACTAAAAATGCTCAATCATGGAGCCGCCAAGCCAACATGATAATGTGGGAATTTATTTTGCGAGAGAGTTGTGTTTTGTTATCAACTATTTCTTAGTTGGTTCCTTGATTCTCTTTGATCGGGTAGGTAAATCCAAGGCTTAGATTTATGTAAAAACTAAATTATGTTCTGACATGTGAATGATATGTAATGGTTTAAAATATACATACATATGTATTTATTTACGTATTTGTGCGTTGTTTGATGAATGTATTATCGCAAAAAAAATTACCCTTATTTTCATAATCAAATTAATGGATTTTCATTTAAAATTAAAAATTACACGTTTAGTGATGGAGGTCCATGGCAAGCTAAAGGTCTAGAAGGAGAGCTTGAAGCACTTCGTTTGGTGAGCTTTAAAGGACCAACCACAAGAGCTAGGACTCAAGCACTTCAAGATCACATCCAAGCTAACTTGGACAAGTATGAAGAAGCACATCAACTCAAGGATGACAAGGGCTGGATTTTGATGTCTCAAGTCCAATTTAATTCAATAAATTCCAGCACTTGTTAGAAGCAATTTAGTAAAAACATAAAACAATTACTATCTATTTTAATCGATTACAATGTATATGAAATCGATTACGAGTAGCTCAGTTACACATAGAATCTCGTCCTGACTATTTTAATCGATTACCGTTTGTCTGTAACCGATTACGCAACACTTTGACAAATGAAAACTCTCTGTGTTAATCGATTACATAACTAAATAATTGATTACTTTGTTCATACATTTGTTTCCAGAAGATCAAGAACAAAATAATCGATTACTTTGATGAAATAATCGATTACATTCAATTATGTTAGTTTTTTATATAAAGTTGTCAAACTGAATGTAAAAAGATTTGGGATTTTTCTGAGATTAATGAAAGCAAAGTTTGCTTGTGAGAGATTTCTCTCTTGTTCTTGTGTAAGAACTTCATGTTTCTTATCAATAGCTTCAAGCTATTGTGAAGATTCTTCCTAGGCTTATTGGAAGGCTTTTCTATGGTGCCATCCGCCTACATCCCTTACTTTTATCCCACTTTCCACTGCTGAAATCAAAACTTACAGGCAACCATTAGTTTGTGGAAACTGGACAGCTTTGTGTCCTTGAAAAAAGCTTGAAGTTTGAGTTTCAATTCAAGGTAGATTTGCGAAAATTCATGGTTGATGGGTTCAGCCATACATCAAGTGGTATCTAGAGCCTAATCCTTGTGGAATTCTTCTTCAAGTTCAGTTTTAAAAGTTCTTCAAAAGTAAAATTCTGCAACTTTTCGAAAATCTGAAATCCATTCTTTTTTCTTGTGTTCTTGTGTTTTTGTTAAAATCTTTGGTGGGTTAGTCTTGTGTAGTGGTCTTCCACATAACCCTTGTGTCTTTCTTCATGTTCCATGTGATTTCATGTCTTCATTTTCTTCATGAGTTCTTGAAAAAAAAATTAATCTTGATTCTTGTTAAATTTTTGTTTGTAGTGTTTTTCTGTTGTATGACCACTTGTTTTGATTCTACTCTCATGCCTAAACTGAATTTTGCTGTTAGAAGAAAATTTAACAATTGTTATACATCATGTTTTCATGATTCATCAATTTCATTAAGGATTCTTGAACTTGTACAAAAAGAAAAACAAAGAAGTACATCCAAATGTTTGTGAAATTGTGGCTGGAAAATTAATCAAAGTGCAGCCCAAAAAAGATTGTGAATTGTGGTTGGAAAAAAAATTTGTTGCAGCCAAGAAACCTTTTGAATTAGTGGTTGGAAAATTACAAAGAAAAACAGAATTTAGAAGCAAGCAAAGTTACAAAGACTACAAGTTCAAATTTCCATTGCACCACAAAATCAAGTGAACTTGTATGAAATGCAAATTTGATTAAATTTGGCTTCTAGCAATTGAATTTACTTGCCATATCCTTTTGTGCAGTATGATACATCCCATAGTATTCCTTGAGTTGTCTCATTAAATTCCAGTTAGAGTTGTGCTTTTCTAAATTTTTTCTTTTGTTGCTTGTCTCTTAAAAATTTCCAAGGTTTTGTCTTAGAGTTTTCTTATTCTTGGATTCTTGAGCCTAGCATAGAATTGTTTTCTATTTCACTATAGTAAAGAAGCTTGATTTGATTAGAAGTTTTGGCTTAATAACTATAGAGAGGAACAAGAGTGGAAAAAGGCAAGAGAGAACATTATAGAAAAATCCTAGAAAGTGTGCAAACACGAGTAAGAGTGATAAACACTTAGAGAAGGGTGAAAATTTTCTTATATACTTGTGCTTTTGCTAACTATTTCTTTTGAAGGATGAGCTCAATAAGAGATGAGGCTTTGTCACCTAGGACCTCTAGATTGATGGAAGCCATGACAAAACAAATGGAAGATTTGCAACCCAGAATGGATGCAAGATTTGGGGAGTTACAAAAGAAGACTCAAAGAAGTAGTAGTCCAAATGGTAGTGTGGATGGAGAGGCTCATGGTAGTAGGAGGTTGAGTGAGTATGCTTCCTCTCATGGAGGAAATTATTATGATGAGAGGAGTGAGAGGGAGGATAGGAGAGAAAATTATAGAAGATAAAATAGGAGATACAATCCTAGGAGGGAAAATAGAAATGAGGAAGATTGGAGGGTGAGGAGAGAAGAAAGATAAGGGAGGAATGGAGGATTGGGTGGAGTGAAAAATAAAGAAGAAAAGGTGGAGAGCTCAAGCAAAAAAATTGTGGATCCAACTCCAACAAGATCAAGCAATATCAAGTGTTTTAATTGCTTTGGTAAGGGTCACATTGCTTCCCAATGTCCCAACAAGAGAACTATGATTTTTCTTGAAGATGGAGGCACAAGGAGTGAGTCTTCAAGTGACTCAAATAGTTCTTCAAGTGAAGAAGAAAAAGAACTCACACTAGTGGAGGCCAAAGAGGGTGATCTCCTGATGGTAAGGTGAATGTTGAACAATTTTTTCCTAGAAAAAGAGGAAAGTCAAAGAGAAAATATTTTTCACACAAGGTGTTTAGTTGAAAAGAAAGTGTGCTCACTTATCATTGATGGAGGGAGTTTCACCAATGTGGCTAGCACAAGACTTGTGGAGAAATTACACTTGCCAACCACAAAGCATCTGTGGCCGTACAAGCTACAATAGCTTAATGAAAGTGGAGAAGTGGTGGTAAATTCTCAAGTGCTGATTCCTTTTTCTATTAATGCTTATAATGATAATGTTCTTTGTGATATTGTACCTATGGAGGCTGGTCATATCCTTCTTGGTAGGTCATGGCAATATGATAGAAAAGTGATACACAATGGCATGGAGAACACTTTTGAGTTTGAGCACTTAGGCAAGAAAATTATTTTGAGGCCTTTGAATCCTAGACAAGTGTGTGAAGATCAAATAAAGATGAAAGGAAAGAGAATTCAAGAGTTGAAAAAAAATACTGCGCTTGATAAAGGCAAAAATAGTGATCTACCCAAGAGAAACACTAGTGAAAAGAAAATAAAAGTGAAAGAAAATGAGAGCAAAAAAATTCATGAGATGATTAAAGAGAGCTTGCTCTTGAGTGAAAATCAAATCAAAAGAGTGTTATTGGCACACCAACCTCTTTATTTTATGCTCCCTAACTCTCTTTGTTTACATGTTGAAAAAGAAAAGAAACTAGGTGTTCCTAAAATCCTTTTGAGAGAACTTTTCATCAGGGAAGCTCATGAGAACAATTTCATGGGACACTTTGGGGTGGATAAAACTTTGGCTATTTTACATGAAAATTTCTTTTGGCCAAAAATGAGGCATGATGTGCAATAGTTTTACAAACAATGCATTGTTTGTGATAAAGATAAACTTAGATTAATGCCTCATGGTTTGTATACACATTTACCTATTCCTAACTCCCCTTGGATTGATATTTCTATGGATTTTGTGCTTGGTCTTCCAAGATCCAAGAGGGGAAAGGATTCTATTTTTGTTGTTGTTGATGTTGGACACAGGAGGAGCTTCATGATGTTTGGAAGTCTTTGATACAAGAAGAGTTTTGTGCTTTCAACATGCTTGAAGACTTGGAATTTTATGTAAAAGGAAAGCAATATGATTGATCCATGCATTCATACATTCAATCATTCATTCATTGATTTAACAAAGTGGTTTTTATGAAAATCAAACAAAGCTTTTAATACTTTTCTAAGGTTTTATTTTGACTCAAAGATTTTTGGAAAAAAAAAATTTATACTGTTGTAACCGATTACATCAAAGATATAATCGATTAAATTGTTCTTAGTTCATTTTGGAAAAGCTTTCAAGAACAAAGTAATCGATTACCTATCAGAATAATCGATTATTTAACCTTTGTTTTCACATACATTGCTTTGTTGAACACTTTAATCGATTACCAATAAATAGTAATTGATTACAAAGCTTTACATTGCTACACATGGTTTTAAGACTCTCTGGCAGAATCGATTACCAATAGGTAGTAATCGATTACACAGGCTTAATTGAAAATATTGTCTTCCTGTCTTAATCGATTACCAAATGCTGTAATCGATTACATAGCTTATTCTGTTTTATAAAGTTTCCTGATTTAATCGATTACCAAATAGAGTAATCGATTACATAGTGTATTTTAATAATTTGAAACTTGCTGTCTTAATCAATTATAAGACAGAATAATCGATTATTTTGCTCGTTGCTCATGTCTAGAAATTTGTAGAACACATTAATCGATTACAAGATTGTTTTAATTGATTACATGAGCATTTTAATCGATTATTAGGCGCGTTTAATCGATTACTGACAATTACAAAAGTTTTTTATAAATAGAACCAAGGCTCAGCTTATTTTATAACTTGATCAATTCGTATTCTGAGCTTACACAAGCTTTCAAAACATATTCAAAGTAATTTTCTGAGTTCTATGAGTTCTTACTTCAACTAAAACACTCATGGGTTTTTGAGTGATTCTAAAAGCAAGAAGTTTCTTTCAAAGGTTAAGGAAGAAGAATGTTCTGAGTTTGTTTTTGTATTTCAACCTGAGTTGTTCATTCATATGCATGTCATTCACTGGATCATCATGTTGTTTCTTTCCTTAACTCATTGATTGTAATGTTGTTTACATAGTTTGTTGAATTTGGCTATTGTAATAGGATTCTTATATCTTGGGACTAGAGAAGGGTTCTCTAGCATAAAGATTAGAGTAGTGTTCTCTGAATCTTTCTCCTTAGAAGTCTAATAGGGTTTTAGATTTCTGTTCTTTATCTAGGGTTGATAAAGGGGAGATTCTTGTAAAAGCTTGTAAGAATATTTTATAATAGTGGAACTCTAATTCAGTGTGAATTAGAAGAAACTGGATGTAGCTTCAGGTTTTGAAGTGAACCAGTATAAATTGCTTGTGTTCTTAATTCTATATCTCTAATCTCATCTTATTCATTGATCTTTAATTCTTTGAATCATATTCATTGTTCAACAGATTTTATTTTGATCTATTGAATTCTTGGGTTGAGCTATTTGATTGAGTAAAAAGTTTTCTTGGTTTTGTAAGTGATAAAGATCCTGAAACTCTGATTTGAATTTGATTTTAAAATACCAAGGTTCAACCAATTCACCCCCCTCTTGGTTGTTGTGAAGTACTCCTATTATTTTCAGTTGATAGGTTCTCAAAGATGGCACACTTCATTCCTTGTCACAAGTGTGATGATGCTTGTGAAGTAGCTAATCTTTTCTTCAAAGAAGTGGTGAGACTACATGGACTGCCAAGAAGCATTGTGAGTAATAGAGGCACAAAGTTCCTTAGCCATTTTTGGAAAACATTGTGAGGTAAGCTTGGTACAAAACTCTTGTTTTCATCAGCTTGTCATCCACAAACGGATGGTCAAATCGAAGTGGTGAATAGGACCTTGGGTCAACTCCTTAGATGCTACATCAAAGGGTAATTTGAGAACATGGGAGGAGTGTCTACCTTACATTGAGTTTGCTTACAATAGAGTAGTTTACAAGACTACTTCCTTATCTCCTTTTGAAATTGTTTATGGCTTTAATCCTTTAACTCCTCTTGATTTATTACCTTTACCTAACACTCCTTCTATGATTAATCATGATGTTTTGTCTAAAGCTTTTTATGTTAGTAAAATGAATGAACAAGTGAAGGCACATGTGGAGAAAAAGATGGAACAATATGCAAAGAAAGCCAATAAGCACAAGAAGCAAGTGATATTTAATGAAGGAGATTTGGTGTGGCTTCATTTGAGGAAGGATAGATTTTCTCATGAAAGGAAATCCAAGCTCCAACCAAGAGGAGATGGACCTTTCAATATTTTAGAGAGGATCAACAACAATACTTACAAACTTGAGTTGCCTAGTGAGTATGGTGTGAGTAATACTTTCAATGTCTGTGATCCTTCTTTGTATGAAGTAGGTACAAATAAGGGAGCAAACTTAGGAAAAGTTCTTTTCAAGAAGGAAGGGATGATGGAGGTCCATGGCAAGCTAAAGGTCTACAAGGAGAGCTTGAAGCACTTTCTTTGGTGAGCTTTAAAGGACCAATGAGAAGAGCTAGGACTCAAGCACTTCAAGATCACATCCTAGCTAACTTGGACAAGTGTGAAGAAGCACATCAACTCAAGGATGACAAGGGTTGGATTTGGATGTCTCAAGTCCAATTTAATTCAATAAATTCCAGCACTTGTTAGAAGCAATTGAGTATAAACATAGAACAATTACTGTATGTTTTAATCGATTACAATGTATATGTAATCGATTACGAATAGCTCAGTTACACACAAAATCTCATTCTGATTGTTTTAATTGAGTACCATTTGTCTGTAATCGATTACGCATGATATGCGCCTAGCATATAAGGTTCCTAAGCTATTAAGATCAAGAATTTGAGCATTAAACATTGATAATTGCCCAATTTGTGTGAGAATTATGCTAATTTGTGTAATTACTAGGAAGTCACTCGGATGTGCCAATCTTAAGCAAAAATCAGAAGAAAGCCAAGCTGTGAAGAAGACTCTGGCACCATCAGCGCCACCAGTGCCAATAGCACTGGAAGATGGCGCCATTCGCGCCAAAGTGGTGCCATTAGCGTCATCAGCTCTGGAACCTGGCGCCATCAGCGCCAGTCTAGCGCCAAGAGCGCCATTACCTCTGCTAATTGGCGCCAGGAGTGCCAAGTTGGCACCATTCGTTCTGTAAGTTGGCGCCATCCTCACGCCATCAGTGCCACAAGTCAACAGAAGCTGTATAATTAAAGCTGTCAAGTGCAAAATAGGGACTTCACAGGCTGGGGTATAAATACTTCACCCTCAACATTCAATGCACGACTTCTTGGAGGGAAACAACACAAAATAGGGTTTTAGAAAGCTTGGGTACCTTAGCTAGGGGGGTTGGAAGATTGAAGGCTCAAGTGGAGGTGTTCTCCATCTTCTTCTTCCTTTACTTCAGCTAGGTATGCCACTTTTTGTAACACAGCCACCCACAATGAGGTTTGGCTAGTTTCATATTGTAGTTAGGGCTAAGCACTGAATGTAACCTCTTTTGGATTGTATTGGATGCTATCTTTCATTTATATCAAGTTATTTCACTTTATCTTATTGAATGCATGTTTCTATCTCTCTGGAACTGATCACTATGGTTGGGTACTGAAAGCTAGGGTTTGCAATAGGAATATTAGGACTCTGTGCTTGGACTTGGGTAAAGTGACAAGCTTTACATTGACTAGGGATAGAAGTGTATGCTTGCAACCATTTATTGCATCATTTAATGCTTAACCTAACAGCTACCACTAAGGGATTAGGGTAATTACTTGGGTTAAAGGGTTAAGATCATTACGGGAGTAGGGCTTAGCTATTATTGTATGAAGATGCATGTTTGAGTGACTTGGTATAGATGAATGTAGCAGACAATACATGTAAGAAGGTAGGAAGCATTTAGTGTGAATTGCCCTAGCTACTTCACCACACATATCATTACAACCCTCCATAGTCTATCCATAATATTCATGTTCATAATTAGGTTTTAATTTAATTTGTTATATACACCCAACACCAATTTCTTGTAAATATTTTTCATCCAACCTATCGATATAAATTATAGTTTAATTGGTCAACAATCCTCGTGGGAACGATCTTTCTTATCATTATATTACTTGGAACGATCGGTATACTTGCCGATTCCGCAACAAGTTTTTGGCGCCGTTGCGGGGGATTGTTTTATCCAATTTTATTATAACTTTTTATCTTTAAGGTTGGATTTCTTTTGTTACTGACCTGCTTCTAGAGTTTATGCGAGGTACCGCTGACCCCGTGAATCTTCAGTTTGATCCGGAGATTGAGAAAACTATTCGGAAGAACCAGAAGTTAGCGAGACAAAGGAAGGAAGCAGAAGTATCTAGTTCTAGACCACAATAAAAAGAAAAATTAGAAGAAGAACTAGATATGGCTGAGAGGAATAGGGAGCAGCCAAGGCCTGAGGATGAACTCATGGAGGACATCCTTGCTCCTATGTTCATTCGGCCTGCATCAAGCATAGTCAGACCACCCATTCAAGCAAACAACTTCGACATCCACCCTTCTCTAATCAGCTTGGTGGAACGGAGTCAATTTGGTGGTGAGGATGATGAGGATCCTCATGACTTTGCTGATCGATTTCTGATGATTTGCGATACCATCCGCCATCATGGAGTGTCGGACGATGCTATCAAACTGAGGCTCTTTCCTTTTGCCTTAAAAGGGAAAACTCTTAGGTGGTTGGGCCGCCAAGCTTCAAACAGTATAACCACTTGGGATGAGCTGATGGCAAAGTTCTTTGCTCAATATTTTTCCATGGAGAAGTATAACCGCCTGGTGAATGAGATCACCAACTTCACTCAGCTCCAGGGAGAAACTCTTTGTGCGGCATGGAACAGATTTCAAGAGCTTATCCGGCGATGTCCTCAATATGACTTGCCAGTTGGGAAGAAGGTGCCCATCTTCTTCAATGGGTTGATACCGAAATCCAAGCTGGTAGTAAATGGAGCTGCCGGAGGTTCAATTAGATCAAAAACTACAGCCCAAACTCATGATTTGATCAACTCTTTGGCCCGTATCGAAAATGAGAGTGTAGCAACTCAGCCTAAGAGGGAAGTCATTCATCTGGGCAGCACTGATGTAATGTTGGCTGAGCAGAAACTTCTATCACAGTAGCTAGCCATCCTCAATGCTAAAATTGACAAGCTTGAGATCTCCAAAGCTCAAGCTTCTTCAATTAAGGTAGGCGTGGTTGCATGTGAATATTGCCAAGGGGACCATGAGTCCAATGTTTGTCCAACCTTGGTGGGGGTGATCCAATTCAGGTGAACGGAGTATGATATGATCAGAGGCCACCACAAGGTTATCAGAGGAACTATAACCAAGCTTCTGGGAGTGGTAGTTATCCAAGAAGACCACAAGAAAGTGGGTGGACTACAAGTCTAACCATTATTTGCAACCACCTCCCATTCCTCCCAAGGAGCCATCAAAACTAGAAAAAGCTATGTTGCAGCTGGCCAAGACTACAAACGATCATATCCAGAACACTGATGCCTTTATGAATGAGACTAGGTCTCAACTGAAGAATCAAGGTGCATCCATCAGGAATCTGGAGACTCAAATTGGCCAGATTTCTAAGCAACTAGCTGAGAGACCACCTGGTCATTCCCTAGTGATACTGTAGTAAATCCTAGGAAACATGCTAAGGCCATAACCACCAGAAGTGGGAGAGTGCTTAACCCTCAAGAAAAATCTGAAGTGGTCTAAAGAGAGGAGAAGAAGGAAGAGCCTGTAATAGAGGAGGAGCCTGAAGTAGAAGAACCTCCTAGTAGCTCAAAAGAGAAGGATAAGGGGAAGAAGAAGATCTCTGATGAACCTAAGCAACCTCTGGATTTTTCCAGATTTGAAAAACCTCCCTATCCGGTGAAGAATAAGCAAAAAGCTCAGAAGCAACAGTTTGCTAAATTCTTGGAAATGTTCAAGAAGCTTCAAGTGAACATTCCTTTTGCTGAAGCTTTGGCAAATATGCCCAACTATGCCAAGTTTATGAAAGAGATTCTTTCCAAGAAGCATAAGCTGCAGGAATGTGACACGGTGGTTCTTACAGAGGAGTGCAGTGCTATTATTCAAAGGAAGATGCCTCCCAAGCTTCGTGATCCTGGAAGCTTTAACATCCAAATTGCTATTGGAAATGTTAATGTGGGGAGAGCTCTCTGTGATCTTGGTGCTAGCATCAACTTAATGCCCTTGACTGTGTGCAAATCCTTGGGCATATCTGAGCTGAAGCCTACTATGGTATCTCTCCAATTAGCTGATCGGTCTTTAAGGAAGCCAAGTGGAGTCTTAGAAGATGTACTTATCAAAGTTGACAAGTTCATATTTCCAGCAGACTTTATAGTTCTTGATATGGCAGAAGAGAGTGAGATACCGCTTTTTCTGGGTAGACCTTTCTTAGCTACAGCTCGTGCCTTAATCGATGTGGAGAAAGGAAAGCTGGAGCTGAGAATGGATGATGAGTTAGTGGTCTTTAATGTGTTTGACATGATGAAGAATCCCTTTGATAGGAATGATTGTTTCCGAATTGATGTATTGGATGAATGTGTCCAAGCTGAAGAAATTCTTGTCATAGGATTTGAAGTAGAATTAGAAGCACCAGACTCTATCAGCCCTCAAGAGGTGGTGGAAACAGTGATGGAGGTTTTGGAGAAGAAGGCAACTGATATTGATCATGGAGCTCCAAAGCTGGAATTGAAAGAGTTACATGAAGCTCTGAAATATGTGTTTTGGGGGAAGATGAGATATACCCCGTCATCATTAACAAAAGCTTGTCTGGGTATGAAAGAAGCCAAGCTTATAAAGGTGCTCAAGGAGCATAAATCCGCCATTGGATGGTTTATCTCAGATTTGAAGGGTATTAATCCTTCATTTTGCACCCATAAGATTTTAATGGAGGATGACGTGAAGCCTGTGAGGCAATCACAAAGAAGGCTTAATCCGATGATGAAGGAAGTGGTTCGGAAGGAAGTGGTAAAGCTTCTTGATGCAGGGATGATTTATCCCATTTCAGACACCGCTTGGGTGAGTCCGGTGCAGACCGTACCAAAGAAAGGAAGAGTGATGGTGGTTCAGAATGACAATAATGATCTGATTCCTACTCGAACTATCACTGGTTGGCGGATGTGCGTAGATTATAGAAGACTAAATGATGCCACCAAGAAGGATCATTTCCCCCTTCCCTTCATTGATCAGATGTTGGAAAGACTAGCCGGCCATGCTTTCTATTGTTTCCTTGATGGATATTCCGGCTATAATTAGATTCCCGTGGCACCAGAGTATCAAGAGAAGACAGCATTCACCTGCCCCTTTGGAGTATTTGCCTACAGTAGGATGCCCTTCGGTTTGTGCAATGCGCCTGCAACTTTCCAAAGGTGTATGCTATCCATTTTCTCTGACATGGTTAAAAATTTTTTAGAGGTGTTCATGGATGATTTTTCTGTGTTTGGTTCTTGTTTTGATGCATGCTTATCTAATTTGTCTAAAGTTTTGAAAAGATGCCAAGAAACCAATCTTGTTTTGAACTGGGAGAAGTGTCATTTCATGGTACGAGATGGCATTGTTTTGGGCCATAAAATCTCTTCAAAAGGCATTGAAGTAGATGAGGCCAAGCTTATATTAATTGAAAAATTGCCTCCTCCCACAAATGTTAATAGTGTGCGTAGCTTCTTAGGCCATGCTGGCTTCTATAGGAGGTTCATTAAGGATTTTTCCAAGATTGCTAGACCTCTTAGCCAACTCTTAACAAAAGAACCTGATTTTGTCTTTGATGAAGCTTGCCTCAATGAATTTAATGTGTTGAAGGAAAAGCTTACAACTGCACCAGTGCTCACAGTCCCTGATTGGAACTTGCCATTTGAATTGATGTGTGATGCAAATGCTTATGCAATTGGGGCTGTCCTCGGTCAACATAAGGACAAACTTCTGCATGTCATATATTATGCTAGCAAAGTTTTAAATGAGGCACAGATCAACTATGCCACAACTGAAAAAGAAATGCTAGCTGTAGTGTATGCAATTGACAAGTTTAGACCTTACTTGATTGGTTCCAAGGTTATTGTTTTCACTGACCATGCTGCTCTTAAGTATTTATTGACAAAGCAGGATGCTAAGCCATGCTTACTGCGTTGGATGCTCTTGTTTCAAGAGTTTGATTTGGAGATAAGAGACAAGGCTGGAGTGGAAAACAAAGTGGCTGACCACTTGTCAAGGATTCAAGCTGCAAATCTGCAAGATGGGCCAGAATTAGCCATCAATGAGTCATTTCCAAATGAGCAAATGATGACTGTCACAAATGCTCCTTGGTTTGCTGATATGGCTAACTACAAAGCTGTGGGAGCAATTCCTGATGAATTTACATGGCAGCAAAAGAAGAAGTTCCTGCATGATGCCCGGAGATATCAGTGGGATAACCCGTTTTTGTACTGCCAATGTGCTGATGGCATTATCAGGAGGTGCGTAGCTGAGTTTGATGTTCCAAGGATCTTGTGGCATTGTCATGCTTCAAGCTATGGAGGCCATTTTGGAGGCAACCGGACTGCTCACAAGGTTCTGCAGAGTGGATACTATTGGCCCACATTATTCAAAGATGCTAAGACATTTGTGGAGAACTGTGATAGATGCCAAAGAACGGGTAACATATCCCGTAGAGACGAAATGCCACTCAACAGCATCTTGGAGGTTGAATTGTTCGATGTTTGGGGAATAGATTTCATAGGACCTTTTCCCAAGTCTTTCTCTATCAATATATCCTGGTGGCAGTTGACTACGTCTCCAAATGGGTGGAAGCAGTGGCATTGCCCACTAATAATGCTATAGTGGTTGCAAACTTCCTGAGAAAGAACATCTTCACTCGCTTTGGGGTTCCTAGGGCCATAATCAGTGATGGTGGCACACATTTCTACAACAAGCAAATTGAAAGTTTGCTCACCAAGTATGGGGTAACTCACAAGGTGGCCACGCCCTATCACCCACAAACCAGCGGTCAAGTAGAAGTTTCCAACAGAGAATTGAAGAGGATACTTGAGAAGACTATTGGAAGTTCTAGGAAGGACTGGTCCAAGAAATTGGATGATGCATTGTGGGCCTACCGGACAGCTTTTAAAACAGCGATAGGTATGTCACCATATCAGTTGGTGTATGGAAAATCATGTCATCTTCCGGTAGAATTGGAGCATAAAGTTATGTGGGCCACCAAGTTCCTCAACTTTGAGCTATCAAAGGCTACAGAGAAGCGCTTGTTGCAACTGAATGAATTGGATGAATTCAGACTTGCCGCCTATGAGAATGCTAGGCTTTACAAGGAGAAAACCAAGAGATGGCATGACAAGCAGATCCATTCCAAAGAGTTTACACCCGGACAACAGGTATTATTGTACAACTCGCGCTTGCGGTTGTTTCCAGGTAAACTCAAATCTAGATGGTTTGGACCATTCGTGGTTGTGAAGGTTATTGAGAGGCAACTCAATTGTGTGGTTAATGATATGTTGAGTCTGTTCTTAGGTTAGAGTAGATCATTAGTTTCGCATTCCTTGTTGATAGATTTCATATGCTTAAGCAAATCCATTCCTTTTTGTACTTGCTGTTGATTTTGTTTATGTTTTTAATTAATGCATAGTAATATAGCTCCATTTTGCATTTTGTTTAGGATTGTGGTGTTCCTAAGGTTTTAAAAAGCAATTTATGCATTTTGTGCCTGTGCCAAGAGCATGGCGCCATCAACGCCCATCTTGTGCCACGCTGTTGGCGTGGGACTAGCGCCAACAATGCCATAGTTTCTGGAATGTCACGCTGGTAGCGCCACAATGGCGTCAACGGCGCTGGCTGGAGTTCCCATTCACTATATGGCGCCACCAGCGTGAGGGTGGCGCTATCTGCGCCAATGTCTCTGGTACCTGGCGCCATCAGCGCGGTGGCGGCGCTACCATCGCCATGCTTTCTGGCTATCCGCGTCGATGGCGCTGGAGTTGCGCGGATCGCGCAGCACTTACAAACTCGTTGGGTCTTTTAAAATTTGAAACCCCTCATTCTCCCTCATCTGCTTAAACCTCGACCCTCACTCTCCCTCACCTAAAACATGACCCCACTTCCTCTCCATTGCTTTCTTTGTTCCCTTTCTTCATCCTTCACCAGTTCCTATTCCCCATTCTTCCTCATACCCACTAATTCCCATTTCCATTTAACCTTCCCGTTCCCTTCTGCTTTCGTGATTCTCTTCAAGGCTTGGCCTCTTCGAGGGTCACCATCGTTGTGCTTGCTTACATTCCCTTTTGGCAATGGCTCGTGATAAGGTAAGAGCTTTCTATTAGTAGCGTTGGGGGTATTGTTGTGGAGTAATGTGTAGATTGTATTGTAGAACTAGATGGATGTTGTGCGTGTACAATGCTATGTTTGATCTTTTGTTGTCATTCTCACTATGATGGTGTGGTACTGGTTGGATGTATTGCCCTGGCTTGCAAATTTTAGGGTTCCATAGGGGTTAGTGGTGGAATATTTTGTTAATCACTGTTCTTGAATTGTGACATCATGATGTGAAATCATATTGCTAATTGTGAACTTGCAAATCATAGTTGTTGTCACATACATTTAGGCTTAATTGATTTTGATAGATTCTTTCTCTTTTCATTGGCCTACATGCTCTTGGACTTCAAATGGGAATTAACTGGAACCCTTTGTCAGTCATAACTTAAAATGATTAATTATGTGTGGGAAAATATGTTTGGCAATTGTGAACCAAATCCTAAGGTAATAATGCAACTAGGTCAATTGTTAGGTGCTCATTTGTATGCTTTCTCTCTGTAAAACACATTAGTGAGGATATAGTTTCAAGCAAATCAGGGCGTGCTGGCTTCTTATTGTGTGGAAGGGTTCTAATGTACACCATTGTTTTCATAACAAATATAGGAATTGTGTTCAATTATGGGTTCTGCTTTTTGCTAATGTTTCTTTTAATTGAAACCTATTTGATTACACTGCACTCCTGGTTACTAGCTTGTTGAGAAATTAACAGTGCTGCACTTGTGTGAAACCTAGCCTAGTTCTCTGAACTTTTAATGGTGGTCTGCACTGAAATGGAATTGATTCTTTGTGTCTCCTACATGTGAATGAATGTTAACATCATTAAACATATTTTGTAAACATCATTGTGGGCACTTTGGGTTCACACATATGTGGGGATTGCTCTCAGTTGATATTCTTGTCATGCTGGGCTGGGCCAGCAATGCTTAACCAGAATAATATTCTTTTAAAAAGCCTTGTTTATAAAAGTGTTGCAATTAGCCATTTTGTCTCTGATTTAGCATTGTGGTCCTTTGTACATCTGCTTGTTAAGGACAACTCTAGGCAGTACCTTCTAATTTTGTCTGTGCTTGTTGTACCAAAATGCCTCAAGCTAGGAACCTGTTCTACTGCCTTGACACTGGTGTGAGTGATTGTTGAATTCAAGTTAGGATTTATTTGCTGAAGGTATAATTGATCAATTTGGGTCTTTGCACTCGCTTGTCTCACACTGGATGTTTATGACCATATCCTGAACTTGAAGTTCTTGTCCATCAGTCATTTGGTTCCTTACTTGTCATGCAATTGTTGAATCATTGAATATGCTTGTACACCATTGTGAACCATATGCTTTCACATTAAATCTGAGAATCATGGTGTTATTTCGTGTCAATGGATGCTGCATGAATCTGGTGCGATTGATGACTGTACACAACCCTGGTGGATTCATTTGGCTATTTTGTACTTGCCCATGCTGTTGGTTATCCAAATATTTCCATTATCTGTTTTGTGCTATTCTGGTTATTTACTCAACAGGAACATCGCCTTACCTAAATATGGGAATTCCCCTAGTCCAATGCTTAAACCATAATCTGTTGTGTACAATTGTTGAACATATAGTGTATTGGATTTTAGTTTTTGAATTTCAGGGTAAACAGGTAGATAAGGGTAAGCAGAAGGCTATCACAGGGACCACCAGCAAAAGGGCGCGTACTACTGACTTTGATGAAGGTCGATTCAGGTCCAAGGAGCATCAAGACTGCTTTGATAAATGGTACTTCCCAAAGAAGATTATCCCGAAGAGACAGATTGACTGGGAGGGCTTACCTGATGATTCCCCAATCCAGGAAGTGATTGTGCGTCGCCAGTGGCAGACATTGGTGAGCTTCGCCAAGCCCAGCTCTGGCTCTATTCTGAAGGAGTTCCTGGCGAATGTGGATAGGCAGACCGTCAAGCAGCAGAGGCGGAGCTGGGTCAGAGGTGTGGTCGTTCCTTTCGACCACGAGTTCATTGAAGACTTCCTGCAGACCTCCTACGACAGCCTTCGTCGTTGTGGATTCCTGACCCGGTTCAACAAGATGCAACCTCTCCCTTGCACCGGCAAGGCGACCTACAGGGACGATATGCCTCGGCTAGCTGACGAGCTACGCCGAGGTATAACCGGTTGATTCTCCGCATGGAAGATGAAGACAAGATCCGATTTTGTCCCGGAGAAGCTCAAGCGCCAGGAGCTGCATCCCGAGTCTAACTTCTGGCACTTATTCGTTAACTCCACCATTCTCCCGTCTTCTAACTTGACGGATGTGAATGTGGAGCGCGCTTGTCTGCTTTATGTCCTTCAGAGGGAGATTAACATGGATATATCTTACGACCTCTCAAATTGCATCCTCCACATGATCCAGGACGGCAATAGCCGCTCGCTCCTCAGCCATTCCTTCCTTATTTCTCATCTCTGTATGCATGCCGGCTTAGAGATTCCCGACGAGGAGCCCATGGATGTGAAGCTAGGGCTACATTGACCCTGAGGACCTACCAGGACACAGTAAGGCATACTCTTCAAGAGCAGCTCCTTCGTGTTGTCGATCTCACCCCTGAGGAGATGACTGCCCGGAGTCTGAGGTATGGACCCCGTGACAGGTTAGAGGAGCCTATGCAAGAGGTCCCAGTCTTCCCACAGCCAGCCACAACATCACCACCTCAGCAGCCAGCCGCTTCATCACCGCCACCACCACAGGACACCCCTGCTTCATCCAGCCATGCTCCCCATCGCGAGTCCATCTTTGAAGACTCAACTACTTATCTGAGGATGCAGCAGCAGATAGACCAGCTGACCACCACCACTCAAAGGATGCAGGAGCAGATGGATGCTTAGACCCGGATGCCCACCGCCACATGCCAGCATTTCTCGATCGACCTTCACGGCTCTCCGCCACAGCCTCCCCCCCTCTCTTTTGCACTTCCATCACCAGCGAGGCAGCATTCGCCATCCTCCTCTCCCACAGCTGGCACAGACACCATGGATGAGGATCCGACTCATTGATCCTCCTCGCTCTCTACCTTTCTTTTACTTCATGCTTTACTTTACTGTCATTTTTCTTTTATGCACTTTACATTCCGATACTTTAGACTTTTGCACAGTGTGGTACTGTCAGTGTGTGCCTGAACATATAACATTCTGCCATGATTTGATACTTAGTTTATGCATGAGTTATTTCCTCTAATAACGTGTCATCTGCTTTGTGTTTTTATACGTGTCATTTGCTGGGGACAACAACTGTTTAAATCTGGGAATAAGGGCACGTTAATCGAGGAAACACGCGTTAGTCGTACAGTTCTATTTGTTAATTATACGTCTTTTTGGGAAACATGAACAGTAGGCAGATACTTTTTGGTCAGATACTTTTTGGTCAAATTTCCTTTTGTGAACATATACAGATAGTTAACTACAATTGGTTTTGCGTTGTCCCGAATTTAGATTTGCTCAATCAGTTAGTTGTGAATTTGATTTTGGAAAGCATTGGTGATATGAATCATGACTTGATGTTGTATGGAACTTGAACTGAGTGTGTGAATGCTTGTATAGCTGAATTATTTCAAAATGGAATGCAACGTTTGATTTGACATCACCATAAGTCTAGCTTGTACCACAGCCTGTGAGGTTTGGGCCTAAACAGTTAATTTCTTCTAGAGCGACCTCACAGCAATAGGACTCTAGAACTTGCTCTATTCTCTCTGATGCATGCATGATTGAGGTGATAAAGACATTTTGTTCTGATAAGCTTGGGCCAAATAGCCTTCCTCACAATTATTTCCTTTGCTAACCTTATTGAGTCTGAAGCCTTCTTTTGTTTAATCACCTGATAATACATCAAACCACAATTATTACCTTACCTTGGTTGAGATTGAACTGCTAATTGATTTGTGGTTTTGCAAGAAAAGAATACAAATATCAAGGTGAATACAAGAATGAAATGAGATGAAAAACAAAGAATGGCATTCAATTAAGCCAATTGACAAATGAAAGGAAAGAATTAGCAAGTTGAAAGAAAAGGAAGGAAGAAAAGAATTTTAAAAGAAGTAATAGATTGAAACAAGAAAGAGAAAAATTTCAAAAATTTAGTAAGTTCAATCTCAATACTTGTTTAGTCACTTTCCAAATGATCCTACCTGTAAGCCAAGCCAAGTTACAACCCTTTTAAGACCTTTTGATCAGTTATGCATCTGTTGTGTTCTTTTGTAGGAACTTGAGAATAAGATCAAGCCTATGGTAGTGCTAGGGCTGTGATGGATTGAGAGAATACCCAGACACTTGAGTGATGAGTGAATAATTGCCTTAGTGAGGTGTATTCAAGTTAGACTTCAATGTTTGATGGATTTGAAAATTTCTGTCTGAAGTTTTGAATTGGTTCAGTTGTTTGTAGCATTCTGATCGCGAGGTCGTACTCCGTCAAATTAATACAGTTTAAATGTAGTACTAGGAAGTGACTCCTAGGTCGTCTCTCAAGGATCAATTGTCAATGTTTAAGGGATTAAACGTGCAAAAGGGGGTTTCTTTGTTGAGCAGAGTGCGAGAATATAAAAATAGAACAGAATTACTAATTAAACGCATTGATTAAAACGAGTCAGACCTTAGAACAGATTGCGCCTCTAATATCCTCGGTTCACGAAAGATAATCTGTCCTACTTAATCCTTATCAGTCCAGATTAATCAACTAAGCGAAGATTAACCTAAAACGTCATTACACGAATTAAGCAAACGTGAACCTCGTTAGGGCAAGCTTTCAGGATTAAGCAACCTGAGATTACTGAATCAATCAACTCAGAATCATTAAGCATGATCCTAATTCGAAAAATACAGACAGAAACCCAAACAAGGAAGAACCAAGCAGAAAACGAATTAGAAGAACAGGAACCTCCATTAAAGGGTTGCAATCTGTCCTAGGGTCCAACCCTAGGATTTAGCCTTCCATTAATTCGAAA
>PYAF01003231.1:46879-63197 GCA_007407185.1 Glycine tomentella
GGACATCAAGGAAGAATGGAGAAAGCTTGAGAAAAATCAAGACTTAGGACACTTGTATGGTTAACAAGCTAGGAACCTTGTAATTGGACCATTTGGAAAGCTAAATAATCATGACTTTGGAAATAATGCAATAAAAATCTACTAAGCCTAAGCTATCTCACGTGAAAAGAAGAAAACCAAAGGGAATGCACCTTAGCTTTGCTAGTCCACGTGCAAAACAAGAAAGCAAGGGAAAGATGTGGAATTTTCATGAATTAGGACACTTGTAAGGTAAGAAACCATTAGCCAATGAAAGAAAACCAACTAGAAAGCTAAGTAATCATAGGCTTTAAAGATATTTGTAGAAAAAGCCAATTCACCTAGCATATATAAAAGATGGTGGGGACCAAAATGGATGCTAGTTCACGTGTACCATTCCACTTTCATCCTCCATCTCTTTCACTTTGAATTAAAAAGCAAAATAAAGGTCCACACCCTTAAGTAGTTCACGTGGAAAGCTAGGAATCCTTGGAAGAAAGTTGTCAAAAAATTCAAGAAGAAAGCAAGGTATGGGGAAGCTTTATGATAAATATGGTTTAGATATTTATTATGCTAGATTCTCATTTATTTCCATAAGAATCAAGCTTTGCTTACCATGTGTCTGATAAAATGTCTCAAAGAAATAAAATTGATGTTATGGATAATGATTTGAATAAGTGACTTAAAATAACTTAAAGAATAATTATTGGAATAACTAACTTGAATCTAGTTTAATAAATGAATAATTAAGTGACTTAAACCTTTACGTATTATGACTACATTTAAAGAAGTAGTTGATTTGATGTTTTACTAAAGTATATGTGTTATGTCTTGTTACTTATTGGATGTTTACTAAAAATTGTGTGTTGTATATTGTTAAAAGTGTTTTATAAATTTTGAGTATGTCTACTAAATTTCATGATGGAATTATGATGAAACATATCTCTTATATTGAATTTATGAAGATGGATGTTGAAAGTGTACAATTTAAAGTCTATGAGAATATGAGCAATGAATAAATGGTGAAGAGTAAATAAGAAATAAAAGAAATTCATTCATGCATATTTATTTGCATTTAATTACCTCAGAGAGGAGGTAATAGAGTTGCCTCACGAGGAGGTATGTCAGATAGCTTAACTGAGTCCATGCGTTCAAATAAGAGGAAGTCTAAGTTGGGGGGTAGTGGCAGTGAGGACCACACCACCATGATGATCACATGGATGGAGGTGACCTTCCTATTGCAACACTGACCTACCCTGACTGAATGGATAAGTTTTGTACCACAGAGAGAAAGTAGGGCTATCTTGACTATGGTACCATGTGAAGAGAATCTGAGAAAGTCATGCATCATTTTAACAAAGAATCATGCATCTATCATGCATCCATCATGTATCTTGTCTTATGGGTGTTACTTTGATTTGTTATGGATGTATTTCTTTTATCTAACTATGTTTATCATAAACTTACCCTATTTTGTGTCTGTGGTTGACACCTGTGATGACCCTAATTTGTTTGGGAGAGCAGAGGAACAATGAAGCATAAGCCATGGATGATTATGAAGAGGATGTGATGAGAGAGCTTGGATGACTTGTATTTTGTGTTGGATGTTTTGTGGACTCTGATATTATGTAATTAGTACTAGACTAGTCTAGTCTGTTGGTCTGTATTTGGAATTGTATTATGTGGAACTGTATCTTGGACTGTATAATATTTTATTTGGAACTTAGAAATATTTGATGATAATTACTTCATTTAAAGTTAATTTAAGAAATGAAGAAAAACGATTTTTAAAGAATAACATAATTTCTTTATAAAAAGGAAAAATAAGCAACAATTTTTGAGGCGTTACACCATCCTCGCGCCATCAGCGCCACAGGTCGACAGAAGCTGTATAATTAAAGTTGTCAAGGGCAAAACAGGGACTTCACAAGCTGGGATATAAATACTTCACCCTTAACATTCAATGCACGACTTCTTGGAGGGAAACAACACAAAATAGGGTTTTAGAAAGCTTGGGTACCTTAGCTAGGGGGGTTGGAAGATTGAAGGCTCAAGTGGAGGTGTTCTCCATCTTCTTCTTCCTTTACTTCAGCTAGGTATGCCACTTTTTGTAACACAGCCACCCACAATGAGGTTTGGCTAGTTTCATATTGTAGTTAGGGTTAAGCACTGAATGTAACCTCTTTTGGATTGTATTGGATGCTATCTTTCATTTATATCAAGTTATTTCACTTTATCTTATTGAATGCATGTTTCTATCTCTCTGGAACTGATCACTATGGTTGGGTACTGAAAGCTAGGGTTTACAATAGGAATATTGGGACTCTGTGCTTGGACTTGGGTAAAGTGATAAGCTTTACATTGTCTAGGGATAGAAGTGTATGCTTGCAACCATTTATTGCATCATTTAATGCTTAACCTAACAGCTACCTCTAAGGGATTAGGGTAATTACTTGGGTTAAAGGGTTAAGATCACTACGGGAGTAGGGCTTAGCTATTATTGTATGAAGATGCATGTTTGAGTGACTTGGTATAGATGAATGTAGCAGACAATACATGTAAGAAGGTAGGAAGCATTTAGTGTGAATTGCCCTAGCTACTTCACCACACATATCATTACAACCCTCCATAGTCTGTCCATAATATTCATGTTCATAATTAGGTTTTAATTTAATTTGTTATATACACCCAACACCAATTTCTCGTAAATATTTTTTATCCAACCTATCGATATAAATTATAGTTTAATTGGTCAACAATCCTCGTGAGAACGATCTTTCTTATCATTATATTACTTGGAATGATCAGTATACTTGCCGATTCCGCAACAACGCAACACTTTGAAAAATGAAAACTCTATGTGTTAATCGATTACATAACTAAATGATCGATTACTTTGTTCATACATCTGTTTCCAGAAGATCAAGAACAAAATAATCGATTACATGAACCATTAATCGATTCCATAAGACAAAAAAATCGATTACTTGGATGAAATAATCGATTACATTCAATTATTTTCGTTTTTTATATAATTTTCAAAATTGAATGTAAAGGGGACTTCGGATTTTTCTAAAATTAATGAAAGAAAAGTTTGCTTGTGAGAGATTTCTCTCTTGTTCTTATGTAAGAACTTAATGTTTCTTATCAATAGCTTCAAGCTATTGTGGCGATTCTTCCTAGGCTTATTGGAAAGCTTTTCCATGGTGCCATCCACCTACATCCCTTACCTTTATCCCACTTTCCATTGCTGAAATCAAAACTTACAAACAACCATTAGTTTGTGGAAATTGGACAGCTTTGTATCCTTGAAGAAAGCTTGAAGTTTGAGTTTGAATTCAAGGTAAATGTGGGAAAATTCATGGTTGATGGGTTCAGCCATACATCATTTAGAGTAGTGATATCGTAGCGACGAGGTGGGTCATTACATTAGTTAGATTAAAGCAGCTCAAACCTTTTCGACTAGTGAGTTGTGAGTCTATTGTGTTTTTTGTGCATTCTGTATTTGTTGTGTTGAATGTTTGATGTTTGAGTATTTGATTATTTCATAGATGCTTGAGTTGTTCATGTGTGGAACTTATTCACATTGTTATTTTATGTGGAATATGGAGATTTGTTGGTGTTGTCATAACATGTTTGTATTCTTGATGTTTGTTATACCATGAGTTCCAATGCCTTGTCACGAGCTATCAGATTGGCCATCTGGATAATTTGTGAAGTGCAATGGGACACTATGGCAAGTAGTTAGGAATACAAAGGATGGAGAATGAGCGTTAATGTCTCGAGAGAGAACTGTTGTAGAGGAGTGATTTCTCAAGGCATTAACTCTCAAGAGTAATTAAGTAGGTACTTGAGATAAGTATAAAATTGTCGTATTCCTTTTTCTTGTGTGTATTCCTTCCATGTTCTCACTTTCTAGTGTGTGCAGGGAGTGATGGTTGGACGAAATGATTGTGCAATAGCTGATGCTCTCCAAGCCTTAACCCAGGCTACATGGAATCAGAATAGAGGAGAAACTACTGGAGTTGTTGAGTATCAAGGTTTGGACCGCTTCCAATGAAACAATCCCTCTGCTTTCAATGGAGGATACAATCCTAATGGTTCTCAGAACTGGATACTAGAGATTGGAAAAATCTTTCAAGTGATGGCATGTCTGTAGGAGCAGAAGGTTGCTTTTTGCACCTAGAAGAAGCGGAGTATTGGTGTGAGAACACTCGCCAATGTTTAGAGGCTGAAGGTCAAGTTGTGACCTGGGAAACCTTCAAGAGGTATTTCTGGAGAAATACTTTCCTGATGATGTTAGAAACAAGTAGATGGAATTCCTAGAGCTTAAGCAAGGGAGCATGACTGTGGCTGAATATGCAGTTAAGTTTGAAGAGCTGGTGAGGTACTTTCCTTATTACCAAGGAAGAGATGGTGAAAGCTCAAAGTGTATGAAGTTTCTGAATGGCTTACGACCTAAGGGGAAACAAGCTGTGAATTATCAAGGTGTTCATAAGTTCCCACTACTAGTGAACATGTGTAGGATCTATGATGAAGACTCCCGAGACAAGGCAGTGTGAATGGTAATCATCCCAAGCAATATGGGTAAGCTTTAAAAACCATGTCTATACCCAAGCATACCTTTAAGCCATATTGATGATTTGGGTATAGACTGGTTACCTTCCAACCATGTCTTGTTAAACTATTTTGATTAAAGTATGTTATTTGATGATTCTGAAGTGAGTAGGGATATGATGTTTATCTCTGCCAACCAAATTGTGACATCTTTGACAGAAGATGCTCAAGTATACAGGATCTTGTTAAACTGGAAGTAGAGACCAAGGTTTCTATGGGTGACCTCCCCATTGTCAAAGAGTTTCCTGAGGATATATCTGATTTACCACCTGATAGAGATAAATTTTGCTATCTATTTGGTACCTGGTGTCGAACCCATTTCCATAGCCTCTTATAGGATGTCTCTTATAGAGTTAGGCTAGCTCAAGAAGCAATTAGAAGAGTTGTTGGATAAGAAGTTTGTGAGACCCAACGTGTCTTTATAAGGAGCACCAGTGTTGTTAGCGAAGAAGAAAGATGGAACCACGAGGTTGTGTGTAGACTACCACCAGTTGAATAAGGTGATGATTAAGAACAAGTACCCATTGCCTATAATAGACTAGATAATGGAGTAGTTGGTAGAAGCTTGTGTGTTTAAAAGGATAGGCCTTAGGTAAGGTTACCATCAAATCTGAGTGAAGTCTGAGGATATTTTGAAGACTGCCTTTAGGACCCATTATGGTCACTACGAGTATCTAGTCATGCCCTTCAGTGTTACTAATGCCCCTTGTGTGTTTATGAATTACATGAATATAATCTTTCACCTCTATCTCTATAGTTTTATGGTAGTATTCATAGAGGATATTTTTGGTATACTCTAAGACTAGAGAGGAGCATGATGAGCACTTGAGGATTGTGTTGCAAACCCTTAAGGACGAACAACTTTACGCTAAGTTGTCCAAGTGCGAGTTTTGGTTAGACAAAGTTAGTTTCCTAGGACATGTGATATCCCAAGGTGGTATAGCTGTAGATTCTTCTAAGATAGAAGTTGTTCTTAAGTGGGAGAGTCCTAAGTTGGTGTTTGAGATTAGATGTTTTCTGGGATTAGCAAGATATTACCGAAGATTCATAGAAGGTTTCTCCAAGTTAGCCTTGTCTTTGACCAAGCTGACTCGTAGGGTCAAGCTTTTGTGTGGGATGCCCAGTGTGAGCATAGTTTCCAAACCCTTAAGGAAAAGATGATGACCGCATCCATGTTTAACGAGGTGTATTGTGATGCATCAAAGATGGGTTTATGAGGAGTGTTGATGTAGAATGGCCAGGTAGTGACCTATGCTTCTAGACAACTCAAGACTCATGAAAGGAATTATCCTACCCATGATATGGAGTTAACTGCTGTAGTTTTTTTCTCTTAAGATGTGATGGAGGTCCATTCCAAGCCAAAGGTCTAGAAGGAGAGCTTGAAGCACTTCCTTTGGTGAGCTTTAAAGGACCCATGACAAGAGCTAGAACTCAAGCCCTTCAAGAACACATCAAGGCTAACTTGGACAAGCATGAGGAAGCACACCAATCCAAGGAGAACAAGGGCTGGATTTTGATGTCTCAAGTCCATTTTAATCCAAGGAAAGACCTAGAACTTGAGGTTGGTGATCATGCATTCTTGAGAGTCACATCGTGGACTGGGGTTGGTCAAGCCTTGAAATCCTAAAAACTCGCACATCATTTTTATTGGTCCCTTCCGAATTCTCAAAAGAATCGGCCCTATGGCATATTAAATTGCATTACCCCTGTCTCTTTCTAACCTCCACAATGTCTTTCATGTATCTCAACTCCGTTTATATATCCATGATCCTTCTCACATGGTCGAATTAGATGATGTTCAAGATGACATATAAAACATTTCCTTTGAGAACCATTAGGGAGGTACATCAGGAGAGAACACAATGTGGGAACTAGAGAGTCAAATGCAAGAAGTTTATCCAGTCTTGTTTGAGTTAGGTAAATTTCGGGGACAAAATTTCTAAAAGGGTAGGAGAGTTGTAACGCCCTGAAATTTCGATAACTGAAAATAGATGTTTGATATATTTTTTGTATTATTTAATTACATTATTAATTTGAATTGTTGTGTGAATTATCCTTGTGCAACTGCTTGGTGAGAATGTTAGGTTATGTGGAGTTTGATTAATGTGATCCACATTCGAGTTAGAACCACATTAATGTGATCATAATTCGAATGGTATGCTACGATTGACCCTTAATGTGATTCTAAGGTGAATTTAGGTTTCATCATTGAAAAAAAAATAGTATATTAGAAGGTTAATCATCGTTATTCAAATGGTATGTTTGGGTTGACCCTTAATGTGGTTCTAAGATGAATTATGTACTCATCAACAAAAAAAGAGATGGTATTTTTAAGGCTTACTGACCATAATTCGAATAGAATGTTTCAGTTGTCCCATAGTATGACTCTAAAGCAAATTTAGGATTTAACATTGAAAAACATGGTATATTTGAGACTTAATGACCTTAATTTGAGTGGTATGCTTTGGTTGTCCCTTGATGAATTTTTAAGATAAATTATATATTCATCAATTGAAAAATAGATCATATTTTTTAGGCTTAATGATCATAATTCGAATAGTATAATTCAATTGTCCCTTAATGTGGGTCTAAGGTGAATTTAGAATTCATCATAGAAAAAAATGGTATATTAGAAGCTTAATGACCCTTATTCAAATAGTATGTTTTGGTTGCCCCTTAATGTGGTTCTAAGATGAATTATGAATTGATCATCAGTAAAAATGATGGTATTTGTTTTGGCTTAATGACCCAAATTCAAATGGTAAGCTTCGATTGACCCTTAATGTGGTTCTAAGGTCAATTTAGGTTTCATCATTGGAAAAAAATTGTATATTTGAGGCTTAATGATTCTAATTCGAATGGTATCTTTCGGTTGTCCCATAATGTGCCTTTAAGGTTAATTCATGATTCATCATTGAAAAATTGGAATATTTGAGGCTTAATGACCTTAATTTGAATAATATGTTTTGGTTGTCCCTTAATGAATTTCTAAGATAAATTATGTATTGACCATCGGAAAAAGATATGGTATAATTGAGGCTTAATGACCCTTAATTGAATGGTTTACTAAGGTTGATCCTTAATGTGGCTCTTAGATGAATTCAAGTTTCATCATTGAAAAAAATGATATATTTGAGGCTTAATGACCCTTATTTGAATGGTATGTCTTGGTTGTACCATAATGTGGCTCTAAGGTTAATTCAGGTTTCACCATTGGAAAAAAAATAGTATATTTGAAACTTAATGACCCTAATTACAAAGGTATGCTTTGAGTGACCCTTAATGAGGTTCCAATTTGAATTATATATTCGTCAACAGAAAAAAAGATAATATTTTTTAGGCTTAACGACCATAATTTGAATAGTATGATCCCATTGTCCCTTAATGTGGGTCCAAGGTGAATTTGTGATTCATCAATGAAAAAATGGTATACGCTTAATGACCCTTATTCGAATGGTATGCTTCGGCTGACCCTTAATTTGGTTCTTAGATGAATTATGTACTTATCATCAATAAAAGATATCGTATTTTTGAGGCTTAATGATTTTATTTCGAATGGTATGCTTCAACAGAAAAAGAAACAATATTTTTAAGGATTAATGACCATAAGTTGGATAATATGCTTCAGTTGTACCATAATGTGGATCTAAGGTGAGTTCAGGTTTCATAAAAAAAAAAAGTATATTTGAGACTTGATGAGCCTAATTCAAAAGGTATGTGTCGAGTGACCCTTAATGAGTTCTAAGATGAATTATGTATTCATGTCAAGATCTCTTCGTTAGTTGGGGGAAGAGTCCGCACGAATTGGATTTTTTGAGGAACAACATGTCGAGAGAGAATTGGATTTGGTAGTTTTTAGGCTTAATGAACCTAATTCAAATGGTATGCTTTAGTTGACCTTTAATGTGGTTCTAAGATGAATTATGTATTGATCATCAGAAAAAGAGATGGTATTTTTAAGGCTTAATGACCATAATTCGAATAGTAAGTTTCGGTTGTCCCATACTATGGCTCTAAGGTTAATTTATGATTTAATGTTGAAAAAAATTGTATATTTGAGGCTTAATGACCCTAATTCGAATGGTATGCTTCGTTTGTACCTTAATGAATTTCTAAGATAAATTATAATTCATCAATAAAAAAATGTATCATATTTTTTAGGCTTAACGACCATAATTCGAATAGTATAATTCAATTTTTCCTTAATGTGGGTCTAAGGTGAATTTAGGATTCATCAAAGAAAAAAATGGTATATTAGAAGCTTAATGACCCTTATTCGAATGGTATGCTTTGGTTGACCCTTAATGTGGTTTTAGGATGAATTATGTATTGATCATCAAAAAAAGAGATGATATTTTTTTGGCTTAATGACCCTTATTCAAATGGTATGCTTCAGTTGACCCTTAATGTGATTTTAAGATGAATTATATATTCATCAATAGAAAAAGAGATGGAATTTTTAAGGCTTAATGACCACAATTCTAAAAGTATGGTTCGGTTGTCCCTTGATGTGGCTCTAAGGTGAATTTAGGTTTCAACATTGAAAAATAAAGGTATATTTGAGGCTTAGTCGCCCTAATTTGAATGGTATGCTTCGAATGACCCTTAATGTGATTCTAAGAAGAATTATGTATTCATCAACATAAAAATAGATGGTATTTTTTAGGCTTAATGGCAAGAACTTGAATAATATACTTCAGTTGTCCCTTAATGTGGCTCTAAGGTGAATTCAGGTTACATCATTGAAAAAAATGAAATATTTAACGCTTAATGACCCCTATTTGAATGGTATGTTTCAGTTGACCTTTAATGTGGTTCTAAGATGAATTATATATTAATCATCAATAAAAGAGATGGTAATTTTAAGGCTTAATGACCATAATTTGAATAGTATGCTTCGGTTGTACCATAATGTGGCTTAAAGGTTAATTCAGGTTTCATTATTGAAAAAAAATGGTATATTTGAGGATTAATGACCCTAATTCAAAATGTATGATTTGGGTGATCCCTGATGAGGTTCTAAGATAAATTGTGTATTCATCAACAGAAAAAGAGATCATATTTGTAGGTTTAACACCCTAATTTGAATTGTATGTTTTGGTTGACCCTTAATCTGGTTCTAAGAAGAATTACGTATTCATCACAAGAAAAAAAGATGATATTTTTTAGGCTTAATAACTATAATTCAAATAGTATGTTTCGGTTGTCCCGTAATACAACTCTAATGTTAATTAAGGATTTAACATTGAAAAAAATGGTATATTTGAGGCTTAATGACCCTAATTTGAATGGTATCCTTCAGTTGTCCCTTAATAAATTTCTAAGACAAATTTTGCATTAATCATCAGTAAAATATATGGTATATTTGAGGCCAAATGAACCTTATTTGAATGGTTTACTAAGGTTGACCCTTAATGTTGCTTTAAGGTGAATTCAAGTTTCATCATTGAAAAAAATGGTATATTTGAGGGTTAAGGGTATGCTTCGGTTGATCCTTTATGTGGTTCTAAGATGAATTATGTATTCATCAACAGAAAAAGACATGGTTCTTTAGAGGTTTCATGACCATAATTGAAATAGAATGCTCTAGTTGTCCCTTAATGTGGCTTTAAGGTGAATTCATGTTTCATCATTGAAAAAATGGTATATTTTAGGCTTAATAACCCTAATTTAAATGCTATGTTTTGATTGAATTATGTATTTATCATCAGAAAAAGAGACGGTATTTTTTAGGCTTAATGATCCTAATTCGAAAGGTATGCATCAATTGACCCTTAATTTGGTTTTCAGAATAATTATGTATTTATCAACAGAAAAACATACAGTACTTTTGAGACTTAACGACTATAATTCAAATAGTATGCTTTAGTTCTCCCTTAATGTGGCTCTAAGGTGAATTCAGGTTTCATCATTGAAAAAATGTTATATTTAATGTGGGGATGTCATTTCCCATTAGTAGTATGTCGTCTACATAGAGTACTAAGAAAACGACATTGCTCTCACTATCCTTCTTGTAAACACAAGGTTCATCCTCGTTCTTGATGAATCCGTTACTCCTAATGATTTCATCAAAACGAATATTCCAACTTCGTGATGCTTGCTTTAGCCCATATATCGACCTTTGCAGCTTGCATACCATATGTTCTTGGCCTTTGGATTCAAAACCTTCAGGTTGTGTCATGTACACTTCCTTCTTCAAGAATCCATTCAAGAAGGCGGTCTTGACATCCATTTGCCAAATCTCATAGTCGTGATATGCTGCTATGGCAAGCATGATCCTAATAGATTTGATCATGGCAACAGGTGAGAAAGTCTCATCACAGTCAACACCTTGTCTTTGACGATATCCTTTCGCTACCAACCTAGCTTTATAGGTTTGAACGTTGCCATTTGCATCAGTCTTTCTCTTAAAGACCCACTTATTACCGCTAGGAATTTTTTCTTGCGATTGTGGAACCAAGGTCCATACCTTGTTTTGATACATCGAATCTATTTCAGATTTCATGGCTTCTAGCCATTTAGAGGAGTCAACGTCCTTGACTGCCTCCTCATAGTTACTTGGTTCATTATCCTCTACGGTTTGTTGATTCTCAATCACAAACCCATACCTCTCAGGTGGATGGATGACCCTAGTAGACCTACGAAGTTATGTGTTTACTTCTCCATTGGAGAACATCGCCTGCGGTGCAGACTCGGGTTCCTCAATCTGTTCTTGTGGTCCTTGAACTTCTTCAAGATCAATTTTACTCCCACTGGCTCCTTGAGAAGGTAAATCATTCTCAAGGAATTCAGCATTTTTGGACACAAACACCTTGTGTTCGTCCAATGAGTAAAAGTAGTATCCCTTAGTACCTTTGGGATACCCCACAAATAGACATTTAGTGCTTTTAGCACTAAGCTTGTCTGATGTCAACGATTTAACATATGCTGGCAATCACCATACTCTGAGATAACACAGGTTGGGTCTATTACCATTCCATATCTCATATGGAGTGGTCTGAACAGATTTAGACGGTACCCTATTTAGAAGGTAAGTTGTCGTATCTAAGGCATATCCCCAAAACGATTTTGGAAGTTGAGTCTCACTCATCATAGACCTGACCATGTCTAACAAGGTCTTGTTTCTCCTTTCGGAGACACCATTTTGGTGTGGAGTGTAAGGTGCAGTAAGCTGCGAGAGAATTCCATTCTCTCTCAGATAATCCTGAAACTCATGGCTCAGATATTCACCACCACGATCTGATCGTAATGTCTTAATCATTTTTCCACGCTTTTTCTCTACTTCATTCTTATACTCCTTGAACTTTTCAAAGGCCTCGAATTTATATCTCATCAAGTAAACATACCCAAATCTCGATTTATCATCCGAAAAGGTAATGAAATAGGAGTATCCTCCTCTAGCCTCTATAGACATTGGGCCACAAACATCAGAGTGAATGAGTTCTAATAACTCACTAGTCCTATGACTCTTAAGCCCTTTGGGCTTGTGACGAGTCATTTTCCCATTTAGACAAGATTCACATTGTCCATAGGATTCCAAATCCATGGAATCTAGGTATCCATTTGGATGCATCCTAGACAATCTTGTTTCGTTTATGTGCCCTAGTCTACAGTGCCACAGATAAGATTGATTATCTGTCCTAGGTCATTTCACATTCACATTGAGAACTTTTGTTCCCGTTTCTAAAACATATAAGTCATTTGCCAAAGAAGCAGTAGCATAAACCATATCATTCATAATGATAGAAAATGTACCATCCCTAATAGTAAAAGAAAAACCATCTCGTTCTAAACAAGAAATTGAAATAATGTTTCTAGAAATGCTCGGAACACAAAGGCAATTATTCAAATGCAATAAAAGGCCCGTAGGCAAAATGAGGTCTATATCTCCAACAGCTTGAGCAGCAACTCTTGCTCCATTACCAACGCGGAGGTCAACCTCATTCTTTTCCAATCTCCTGGGACTCCTAAGTACCTGCAACATATTGCAGATGTGAGAACCACAAACGGTATCTAATACCCATGAAGTCGGATTAGCACAAAATAATTGATCTCAATCATGTAAATACCTGAGGCAGAAGCATCACTATGTTTCTTGTCCTTTACACTCTTTAGGTAGTCTGGACAGTTTATCTTCCAATGGCCAGTCTTGCCATAGTGGAAGCACACAACATCGCTTTTGTCCTTAGGTGCACTCTTACCCTTCTTGTTGCTCCTCTTCTTCTTGGGTTTTCCTTTGGGCTTAAAGGGAGTTTCCTTTTGCAGGCTCCTTAGCCTTACCCTTGGCCTTATTAGGCCCACCAATCAGAAGAGAGTGTGTCTTATCCTTTTTGATAGACACCTCAGCAGTTGTTAACATATTTAACAACTCAGGCATGCTCACAAGCATCCCATGCATGTTGTAATTCATAATGAATTGACTAAAGGAAGGTGGAAGTGATGTGAGGACTAAGTCATTACTTAGCTCGGCGTCCATCACGAAGCCTAGATTTCCTAGCTTCTCAATGAGCCCGATCATCTTAAGAACATGACTGTTTACAGCCATGCTCTCAGACATCCTACACTAGAACAATTCTCAAGAGGCCTCATACCTCTCATGTCTGCCTTTAACATCATACAACTCCTTGAGATGCAAGATGATAGAGGGAGAATCCATATGCTCATGCTGCTTTTGCAGCTCAGGCAACATGGATGCCAATATGATGCATACTGCCATTATATTGTCATTCATGTGTTGCTTATGAGCTTCCATATCGTAGAACTCATAATCACTTCTCCTTCCTTAGGAGCTATAGGTAAATTACCTTCTAGGACATAAGCGATTTTCTCGACCCTAAGAACAATTCTCAGGTTCTGATACCAGTCCGTAAAATTTGAACCATTCAGTTTGTTAGTATCGAGAATAGAGCTCAGTGACAGTGGATTAGTCATACTATTAACTGAGAAGATGTAAAGATAAACTAATCAATATATTGTCATAAAATAAGAACAAATTATTAAAGACTTTAAATAACATGCCCTTCCCACTATTTTATCTAAGTCAATGACCCTTGTTATTTTGACTTAGGGTTATTTTATCTTAAAATTACCTTGGTGGGATTAAGAGTACGATTATTTATTTTAATCTTCGCCTGAGACCGCAAAATTAAACTAAATAATGGGTTGATCCTTATCAATAGTATCTCATACCTTCTCTTAGCATCAAGTTGACAACTCCTTGTCACTTAGTGGTCCATCTCATGCAACCAACCTGGCACTATTACCCCAAATATATAAGCCCGGCTGAGCCTGCAACTTATGCACTCAGTTAAGCACTAACTAGCACCTTAAGTGTCTCACACTTCTAATAATGCTCTTACTCAACAAAACAGTGGGTCCCAACTGAGTTGTGGCGCACCACCATTTAGAGGAACTTCGAGTGGCATTGGTGGTGGGAGGTAATCATGTGCTTAATAATTGATTCCTTTTAATGGTTTCTTTTATTTTAATAGGTCTCATCAAACGTGTAAGTACTATTATCATGCTATTCGTATCCTATGTCAAACATCTATCAGATTACACTAGTCGCTTTTTGACATGCATAATAAAACATACATTCACGGTTGTCCATTTCATGCATACTAGTCGTTTTTAAAACATACATCCGCGATACTCTATCTCATGCATACTAGTCATTTTTAAAACAAACAAGCATACATAAAACAGATTTTATATGAGATAGTCATGGTGTTCGTGCATTCTTTCTTCTTACTCCTAGGCCGCGGCTCCATCATGAAATCTTCCATGCCTAAACGCCACTAGGCTAATTTTTCTAATTGCAAAATAATTAAAGAAACTCCAATACATCTTTAGAGGAACAAAAGAATATACAAAATTTAAAATTCAAAAGTACAGCTCCAATTTAAATTAAAACAAAATTTGAATTCAAATTTAAAACATTTAAATTCAAATATTTAAATTCAAAATTTAAATTCGGGCACCATGACCATCCCCTTCCATATCTGCACCTTAAAAGGTAGACAACTAACAAGCACACAATATTATTTTCTCTCAAATGGCCGAAATATGCATCCAAATACATAATTCAAATTTTGTTGATTCTTTCTCAAAGAACACAAAAATTAAACCATACAATCAACCATTTATATACATAGACTTGTATGAGAAATTTTGTCACAAAAATATTATGTTATGCTCATGAACAATTCATTATAACAAAACACAAAAATTAACAAGATCAAAATGAACAAAATTAAGAACCCTAATTTTATTCATGTGACCTCGGCATGCATAGAATATTTCATGCATTTTGAAAATAAAATTATGGAGAAAACAATGCATTTGAATATTCATATCATGGCTGAATCATATTCCTTTCTTAAAAGATGATTCGTTTGAAAACTTTCACAAAGAATCATAAAGAAACAAAACCATGAACACATAAAGATATATGTACAGCGTAATCATATTACAAACAACATATTATAACAAACAAGGTACTATCACTCGTCGATAGTAAAGCAACCAGGCTCTAATACTACTTGATAGAAAGGGCCTTGAAGGCCAAAGGCATGTGAGAAGAAAAACAAATTTTTTTCAAGCGGAAACACACATACCACACAAGAATCGTTCTTTAGGACATAGATATTACCTTGTTTATATTCGAAACTTGATGATCAAGGATATGCATGAAGATACAAGCCCTCTAATGTTGATCCACACCACTCCTTGTCAAGACTCAAGAACACTTCTTGAAGGCCACCAACAAACACCAATGGAGGCAGGCTAGGCGCACCAATGGAGAGGAAGAAGGTTAGGTTTCAAGGTGTTTTTCTTATCTAAGAGGCTCACCAATAGATGATATTGGTGGCTGAATTTTTCTGTCAAAACTCACACAAGGGGCGCATGAAAGGGGAGGAAGGTAGATAGGTTTTTTTTCAAAAAAACCATTAGAGAAATATGATCACAAGAGCACACTTTATAGAAGAGTTTGAGTCAGATTTTTAACCAACAAATCTGATTATGGAGCATTCCACACGTGAAGAAAAAAATGGAGTTGTTGCATTTCAAAATTGCCAACAACCTCCTATCATATCCTCCTAAGACCAAGTCAATTACTTGGGAATTATTTTGTGAAATAATAATTAAATATCCAGCCATATGTAGCGCCCCTAATCAGCCCTCAAACCTCTTCCTAAAATCTAGGACATGATCATGACAAGATGCTAGTTGAATTCAAATTCAAATCTAGCTCTCATCTTTTCCTTTTGATATGAAACTAACTACTATAGTTAATTCATATTTAAAATATTTAAATTCAAATATTTAAATTCAAAATTTAAATTATCAAATTTAAATATTAGATAATTAATTTAACTATTTAAATTATTTAATAATGTCTTGGACTATCCAAGCCCATTAACTCCATTCATGCACCCCTGTCTCTTTAAGATAGGTATCCAAACTCCTTCTTGGACCAACAATCATTATTAGGCCCAAAACCTTTAATGCTATAATGTCATGACAATAAAGTGTTAGTGTGTGACCCATTAGGCCCAACATAGCTACTGACATAAATGAGTTTGGGCCCAACAAGGCCACTACCCATTTAATGACAACACAGAGCACTAGCAATGCTTTGTTGCCCCAGAACTAGTTAGGTAAATGACAAGATCATCCTATT
>PYAF01003231.1:78284-108985 GCA_007407185.1 Glycine tomentella
GTATATGGACTTAACCTTAAACATCCTAAATAATAATTAACTTCACTTAATGAAGTGGCTGTCCAAAATAATTAATTCTACTTTGTGGCCATAGAATTCCTTGGCTGTATTTTAAACTTAAATGATTGTTGTATGTTACTTTATTTTGTTGTGTGTACTGCTGTAATTAAAGATTGCTGTAGGTCAATTTATTTGGTTGCTGTATGTTAATTTATTATGTTGCTGTAAATTAATTCTGTAAATTAATTCTGTAACTTAATATTGCTGTATATTATTATGTTGCTGTAAAATATTGTTGCTGTATGATATTTTATTGCTGTATGTAACTAAAGGATGCGCTGTAGGTTGTTACTGTATTTTAATATGTTACTATATACTGTCGTAATTGTAATTAAGGATTGCTGTATTAATTTATTTAGTTGCTGAAAATTGATTAAATGTTGTTGTTATATTTAATTAAGCTGTATGTTGCTGATTGCTGTATGTATTTTAATGTTGCTGTATGCTGTTTTATTTATGTTGCTGTATGGTATTTTAACATTCACTTAATGTGAGCTATGATTAAAGATTCTTATATTCTTAAGATTATTTTCTTAAGAAATTTTTGGGCACTGATATTTATGAGATTGATGAATGATTAAAATGCCCTAGTGCCAAGTTATGAGACTTTGAAAAGTGAATTAATGATAAGAGGAATTTAAAAATAAAACCAACCTATGCATCATCTGTATTTGACCCCTCAGAGTGGAGGGAGGTTTCACTAGAGTGGGTGAAACTATGGTACCCTTTTTACCCCTCAGAGTGGAGGGAGGTTCCGCTAGAGTGGGTGGAACTATTTGATTATACCCCTCAGAGTGGAGGGAGGTTTCACTAGAGTGGGTGAAACTATTTGAATTATGGTACCCTGTGGTGATAATCTGAGATCTCAGTCATGCATCATTTAACAAAGAAATCATGCATTATTTATCATGTATCTGTTTTATAAATATTGTTTGAATTTATTACGTATATGCTGTTTACTTTAACTCTATTATGTATCTAAAACGTTATTTTATTAAATGTCTAATCATGTTTATTAAATACTTACCCGAGTTGTGTCTGTGGTTTGACACCTGTGATGACCCCAATTAATTTGGGCGAGCAGAGGAACAGTGAATAGCTGAGACATGGAGAGCTTGATGATTTGTATGTTGTGTTTTGGCTTGATGTATGGGGTCGTTTGTTGTTGCTGCATTTGGAGTTATGTATCTCGCATGATACTATTTTGTTCATAGTCTGTATTTTTATTTTGGATGACTATATACGAACCGTTATATTTATTTATGCCTAAATAACTTAGTCTATTTATTATGTTGAAATTATTCCACCATAGCAAATCGTCTAGAATCGTCTAAAATAATATTTTACGTAACCAAATTACGTAGAAAATTTTTTTTTCCGTAAATTTAAGCGTAGTGGGTAAAAATTGAAACAACGTAAGAGGTTAAAATAAGGAAATAAAATGAAGTCGTTATAATTTGCGTATGAATATGTTTTATTTGCTTAAATTATGTTTATCATAAACTTACCCTGTATTTTATGTCTGTGGTTGACACCTGCTATGACCCCGATTTGGTTTGAGTGAGCAGATGAACAGTAAAGAAGGATTGGCGGGCTGTTTTTGATGGAGGACTTTGATGAAGATGTTTGACTGAAGATGTTTTGTTATGATGAAATATTTGAGCTGTTTGTAATATGTAATAGAACAAATATCGGACTATATTGTATTTTATATTACATCGAACCTTTAAATATTAATTAGTGACGAGACCTTTTGAAATCGGTCATTAGTAAACCTTAGTTTGCTATTTTATTTACAAGAGAAGAAGTATTTTCATTAAAAATTAATACAACATAAAGTGGGAATTTGAGGCATTACACCCTTAGTATTCAATTAACTTTACCATGCATAAATAATTTTCTATCCTTATTGATGCACACATTAAATTATCCCCAATCAATTCCTCGCATTTGAGAATCCTAAGGATATTTACTAAATATCAATCCCTCGCGTATTGAATAAATATCCCAGCATTAAAATCATAATCACGTGCTTTATGCAATCAAAATGTTATGCCCTATTCCTAGCAACGTAACATAACGAGTAAAATAATTCAATTCAAACCCTAAGATTACTTTCCAGTCTCACTTAAGATTAACTTCATGAAACTAGTGATCAAGTAGAATCAAGCATTAAGGACAGAATGAAATTACCAATAAGGAATAGAAAAGATTCATGCATAAATAAATATTAAAAAAGAGACATAGGGGTAAGAAGATTACGTCCAATCCTTAAGAGAAGCTAGCCATCCATTGCGGAGATAACCTCCTCAAGGGAAGAATTGATGAAGGGAACCATCACCACTTCTTTCCAGCAGAGTCTCCACATTAATTCTCACTTCTCTCACTCTCCCTAATCACTATCCTAAGCAATTTTCTCTTACAAAGCTCACAAATTCATTCAAGGAAGAAGGAAAACGAAAATGGGATGCTGAGCCTTCACCATTGCATGGCTATTTATAGGTTTGGGCTCCTGCTTGAGTCCACTCGCCCAGGCGAGTGATTTTGCCTGTGTTTGCTCGCCTGGGCGAGTTAAACGCTTAGTGATGAAGAAAGGTCTTGGGCCTGGGCCTTTTTGCTTCTGACACCCCCCAGATTTTGATCTTTATTCCCTTTTTGCTTGCTTTGATGCTTTGGAAGTCATCGGAACCTATCAAAATACAACACGTGATTGGACTAATCTATCAAAATATGAAAAACAACATTTACAGAAGTACTAAATTCAAATTGGCTAGGTTTAGGGTAAGTTTATAAGCAAATTTGCTAAGACCAAAAGATAAGTGTCGTATTGTAAATTTGAATTGTTCTAAAATATGGCACTTATAACACCCCCTAACCTAGAATCTTGCTTGTCCTCAAGCAAAGTAAAATAACAAAAAGATACTTTTAATATAAACATGTTTTGTAAAGAATCAACTTTTCAGAGTGATCAGAACAAAATTTTCAAATAGTTAACCTTGAAAATTTGAAAATACAAAAGATGGAATTCACAAAACCAAATGAGATTAAGATCAATTCACATTTCATTTCTAAAGAACATTAGAGGAAATACTTGATTGATTCAAACAAAGGAAAACCTCTCAAAGGTGTTTAATTCTCCCACAGATAAGTGTTTATTCTCAATTCCAACATTGATATGTCATAGATTAATCTTGCAGTTCATTTCCCATCAAATCATAGTACATAATTATCATGGATCATTAGGGCTTTTTAGGGTTAGGCCTGGCTAGAAAGAAAATGTTGGTTTTTCTGGATATTCAAAAATACCTTGAGAATAGGAGAGCAAACAAAGATAAAACAATGCAATTATCACTTTGCTATTTCTTTCCTTTTTCTTTTTCTACCAAGATATCCATGCTTTTTAATCACCAACTTTATAGAATTTTTTCAATTTTGAATACGAGGAATTTTTTTCCTTTTCTTTTTCTTCTTTTTCTTTTTCTTTCTCTTTCTTTTCTTTTCTGTAACTTTAACAACCTTTTAAACAAAGTATTTTTCATCACTTTAGCCATCCAAATTTTCTAACAGAATCCCTTTTGCTCTCTTAACCTAAGGTAAGGTAGGAAATTCTTATTTTAGGTTAGGGTTCCAACAAAATTTCAAATGTTTGGCTCAAAGGGCTTGCAAATGATAAATCATTATATATTGGGATAGCTTTTTGGCCAGTGGCTTAAAAGATGTTCAAAAAGAAATAAGGCCTAAATCATATCCATGAATCATATGTTATGACAATTAGAAATTCATGCAAAATTAACTATAGAACTTTATCAGTGAGGACACTCATGTAATTTTTATGGTTGCACACATTCACCAAGGCTTAAGGTCTGTTTTCATGTTCAAATCAACTCAATGTTTCGAAAGATGTTATTTATCAATTCCATGTAAAAAGATTTGCCTTTATTTGATCTTTGGAAAACCATTCATTTGTTTTTCATTCTCAAAGTTTCAAAAAAAAAATCATTTTGTGGTGTTCTGATCCAAAAAATAAGTTTCAAAATATTTATCCGTTGATTATTTTTAGAACATGTAAGTCAGTTAAGTCCCAAAAAGATCAAAAATGTGAATTTTCCAAAAAGGGAGAAACCTCTGTGTGCCATCAAAGTGTGCAATACCAAAGTACTAAACGTAAACTACAAAGCAGTAAAGGAATATAAAAACAATTGTCACAGATTTTTGAAGATCATGGTTGAGGAGCTCAGTTTCCTCCATTCAAACAGGATCTGCCATGTTCTTCATCCTCACCTTCTTTGCCTCTTCCTAATAAATGGACCTATCCCTAGGTCGTGCAATGATAGCTCTAACAAAGCAGGTTATAAACATTCAAAAAGTAAAACTCAAAATAAGACATGAAAAATAAAACAAATTAAGACAAAATTTAAAAACACTGGGTTGTCTCCCAGGAGCGCTTCTTTAACGTCTTATTAGCTGGACGCCTTTGTAGCTCAAACTTCTTGCCATTGTACCACAGTGGTGAGTCTTTCAACATCACCACCTAAATAATGTTTGATTCTTCTACCATTTACAGTCCATGTTTTGTTCGTGGCTGGATCTTCAAGGGTTATTGCTCCATGTAACATTACTTCTTTGATGATGAATGGTCTAGACTATTTGGATTTCAACTTACCTGGAAACAATCTCAATCTAGAATTAAATAACAAAACCTGTTGTCCAAGTTGAAATTTCAACAGTTTCTTATCATGATAGAATTTAATCTTTTTGCTTATAAAGTTTAGAATTTTCATAAGCCGAGAACCTCAATTCCTCCAGTTCATGAAGTTTGAGATTTCTGTGTTCACCTGCAGAAGTAGGGTCAAAATTCAGAAATTTTAATGCCCATAATGCTTTATGTTCTAATTCAATAGGTAAATGGCAAGATTTGCCATAAACCAATTGGAAGGGTGTAAGTCCTGTAGGAGCTTTGTATGTTGTAATGTATCCCACAAAGCTTCATCTAGCTTTTGAGACCAATCCTTCCTTGATTAAGCAACTGTTTTCTCTAAAATCTTTTTGATTTTTCTGTTTGAAACTTCAGCTTGCCCATTGGTCTGGGGATGATAAGGTGAGGCCACCTTATGTCTGATACTGTAGTGTTAGAGAACTTTCTTAAGTTGGACGTTGCAAAAATGAGATCCTTCATCACTTATCAACACTCGGGATGTCCCAAACCTTGAAAATATGTTTTTCTTTAAGAAGCAAATGACTGTCTTTGCATCGGCATGTTGTGCAACTATTGCTTCTGCCCATTTAGTCACATAATCCACAGCTAACAAGATGTATTCATTTGAATATGATGATGGAAATGGACCAATGAAATCTATCCCCTAGCAATCAAAAGCTTCGACCTCCAGAATGTTTTGTAGTGGCATTTCATTTCTTCTTGAGATTCCACCTATTCTTTGGCAATTATCACACCTCTGGACATACTCATGGGCATCTTTAAACAATGTAGGCCAATAAAATCTGACTGAAGAACTTTTGCAGCAGTCCTCTCTCCATTGTAATGGCCTCCATAAGGTGAACTATGACAATGCCATAAGATGTTTCTTGCCTCCTCCTGAGTTATAAATCTTCTCAGGAGATTATCTGCTCTAATTTTGAAGAGGTAAGGATCATCCCACACAAAGTACTTGGCATCCCTAAAAACCTTCTTTCTCTGGTGCCATGTATAATCATCAGGAATTGCACCAGCTGCTTTGAAATTAGCCATCTCTGCAAACCATGGCCTCTCTGAAATGCTAAATAGCTTTTCATCAAGGAATTCCTCTTGAATTTCAGGATCTTGTATGGGTACTTCTTCACTGGTAAGTCTGGAAAGATGATCAGCTACATGATTTTCACACCCTTTCTTATCTTTGATTTCTAAATCAAATTCCTGTAGAAGTAGAACCCAACGGATAAGTCTAGGTTTAGAGTCAGCTTTGACTAGCAAATATTTTATAGCAGCATGATTAGTAAAAATCACCACTTTAGATCCTATCAAGTATGATCTAAATTTTTCCAAGGCATATACTATTGCAAGCAATTCTTTTTCAGTTGTTGCATAATTGATTTAAGCATCATTTAAAACCTTGCTTGCATAATGTATAACATGGAAAACTTTGTTTTTCCTTTGACCCAAAACTGCTCCTATAGCATAATCACTTGCATCAAACATTATTTCAAAATCAAGATTCCAATTTGGTGCAGTGATTATGGGTGCAGAAACTAGTTTTTGTTTCAAAGTTTCAAAAGCTTTAAAGCATGAATCATTAAAATGAAAAGGGACTTCTTTGTTTAAGAGATTGCTCAATGGTTTGGCAATCTTGGAAAAATCTTTGATGAACCACTTGTAGAATCCTGCATGTCCCATAAAACTTCTGATGCCTTTGACATTTGTTGGTGGAGGCAATTTTTCAATAACATCCACTTTGGCTTTGTCCACTTCAATGCCATGCACAGAAATCTTGTGACCCAATACAATACCTTCAGTCACCATAAAGTGACATTTTTCCCAATTAAGCACAAGATTTGTTTCAATACATCTTTTCAAAACAGTATCTAGGTTAGACAGGCATATATCAAAAGAAGTACCAAAAACAGAGAAATCATCCATAAATACTTCAATGTTTTTTTGAACAAGATCAGAAAAGATAGCAAGCATGCATCTCTGAAAGGTAGCAGGTGCATTACAAAGACCAAAAGGCATTTTCCTATAAGCAAAAACATCGAAAGGACAAGTAAAAGTTGTTTCCTCTTGGTCTTCAGGATCAACATTTATTTGATTGTATCCTAAATAACCATCAAGAAAATAGTAATATTGCTGACCTGCTAGTCTCTCCAGCATTTGATATATGAAAGGTAATGGAAAATGGTCCTTCCTAGTGGCTTTGTTGAGCTTCCTGTAGTCAATGCACATTCTCCAACCCGTAATAGTACGAGTTAGGATTAGCTCATTTTTATCATTTTTAACAACAATCATACCACGTTTCTTGGGTACTACATGTACAGGACTTACTCATTGGCTATCAGAAATAGGATATATCATCCCTACTTCTTGTAGCTTAACTACTTCCTTTCTGATGACCTCTTTCATGGTTGGGTTAAGGCGTCTTCGAGGCTGAGCTACAGGTTTATAATCCTCTTCCATTAAAATTCTATGCATACAGTAAGAATGACTAATACCTGTTAGATTTGATAATGTCCAACCAATTGCTTCTTTGTTTTTCTGTAAAACTTTTACCAGTTTCTTTTCTTCTTCATCAGAAAGATTTGCATTAATGATTACTGGTTTTTAAGAATTACCTGTAAGAAAAACATATTTTAAATGTGAAGGTAATACCTTTAATTCCACCTTTGATTCCTCTTTTTTCTTTTCTTCCTTTAATTCTTCAAAGAGATACTGGTGATAAGGAATTTCTTTGCAGGAATTCAGCTATTGAAGACATTTTGATCTTTCCTTATCTTCACCTTCATCTCCGTCTTTGACTGCTTCGGTTAGTGCTTTCTCCAAACCATCTTTCCTGTGAATTAGTCTTTTAGAGTCAGAGATTACCTTATCCAGAACATCGACTCTAAAACACTCTCTTTTATCTGTGGGATACTTCATGGCCTCAAGAATGTTGAACTACACTGCATCATCTTGAACTCTCACTGTGAGTTTCCTTCATCAACATCAATTAAGACTTTGGCAGTCTTCATGAAAGGTTTGCCAAGAATTAATGGAACTTCACTGTCTTCATCCATATCCATTATTGGATATAGGGGGAGCAACAAGAAGAATGAAGCCTATGAATTGGAAGAATGTTTTGAGCTTTTCACATGGCTTGAAGATTGTATTTCGAGTGAAGTGTAAAAGAGGCCAATCTTTTGATCCTTGCATTACATGCATATAATCATTAACATGCTTAAATGCTTTCATTAAAATATCAAAGCTACTTATACTTTGAAAAAGGAATAAATTGAGTAATGTTTTTGGAAAAATGTAATTTCACCGTTTTAATCGATTACATAGCAGATTAATCGATTATTTAGTTCATGTTTAAAACTGGAAAAGCTTTGATGAACATTTTAATCGATTACACCATGGATTAATCGATTATTTGGTTCGTGTTTAAAACTGTTAAAGCTTTAATGAATATATTAATCGATTACACATTTCTTGTAATTGATTACATAGTGTAAAATGAATATTGTGCATTGTTGTGTTAATCGATTACCATTATTCATAATCGATTACATAGGCTATTTGAAAAGGCTTGCTTCATTGCTTTAATCGATTACTGAGATTTGTAATCGATTACACATGTTGTCTCTGAAATAAAACTTTTCTGATTTAATCGATTACAGCTCGAGTTAATCGATTATCTTGTTCGTTGTGAAACCCAAAATGCAGCCTTGAACATTTTAATCGATTAAGTGACACTTTAATCGATTACTTAATGTGCTTTAATCAATTATTTGGCACGTGTAATCGATTACAGGTTGTTACAAAAATCTAGAAGGAAGGCTTGGCTTGAAATATAACTTGAACACTTCGAATTTTCTGAATATACACAAGCCTTCTAAGAGTTTGAAAGTGATTTTCTGGGTTTACGTACTTCTTGTCCCACTCTTTAATCTTCATGGGTATTGAATGATTTCTTGGGCAAGAGATTTCAAAAGAGTAATAGAGAGCATGTTCTAAAATTGTATTTCTGCAATTCAACCTTGATTGGTAACTCATACGCATTCATATTCATTGGATCATCAGGTTGTTTCTCTCCATAATCTTTGATTGTAATTTTGTTTTTGTAATTTTCTGTTATTTGATGCTATTGTAAAGTGTTCTTTGAAGCTTGTTCTAGAGTAGTGTTCTCTAGGGAAGAACAGAGTAATGTTCTCTTGTTCTTGATCATTAGGAGTCTAATAGGGTTTTAGATTTCTATTCTTTATCTAGGGTTGATAAAGAGGGATTGTTGTAAAGCTTGTAAGAACTGAATTTTATAATAGTGGAACTCTAATCTAGTGTTGATTAGAAGAAACTGGATGTAGCTTCTCTTGAGAAGTGAATCAGTATAAATTGCTTTGTTGGTTTTCTTTATCTCTATCTCTTCAAGTAATCTTGTTCATTTGTTCTTGATGTTATTATCATTACTCAACAAGTTCTGTTTTAAGCTATTGATTTCTTGTGCTGAGTAATTTGATTGATTAAAAACATTCTTGGTTTCAAAGTGATTAAGATCCTTTGACTCTGATTTTATAAACATTTTTAAAAGACCAAGTTTAAACCAATTTAGCCCCCCCTCTTGGTTATTGTGGGTATTCCTATTGTTTTCATCCATGACTACAAAGTCGATTGGGAAAAAGAATTTGTCAACTTTCACCAACACGTCTTCAATGATACCATAAGGATGCTTAATGGTTCTGTCTGCTAATTGTAAAGTCATCCTACTTGGTTTGATGACAACTTCCCCAATCCACTTGACCATGGATAATGGTATGAGATTAATGCTTGCACCTAAGTCAAGAAGAGATTTCCCTACTAATAATTTCTCAAAAGTCACAGGGATTGTGAAACTACCGGGAACTCTTGATTTTTCTGGAATGGTCTTTTGGATGATTGCACTGCAACCTGCATCTAACTCTATGGTTTCATCATCTGCGTATCTTCTCTTCTTTGTGAGTAGATCCTTCATGAACTTGGCATATGTTGGCATTTGCTCTAATGCTTCAGAAAAAGGAATGTTGATTTGCAGTTGTTTGAAAATATCCAGGAAGCGCTTGTACTGCCTTTCCTTTGCTTTCTTGGATGGAGCATGTGGATAAGGCATATGCTGAACTAGTGGTGGGGTTAATACAGCTTTGCCTTTATCAATTTTTTTCTTTTCTTCTTCACTCATCACTTTTTTCTCAATTTTTTTATTTGTCTCTACTTCCTCATTTTTCTCATTTTCTTTTTCAACTTTTTCATCATTTTTTTCTACAACTCCTTCATTTTTCTTTTTCTCATCATCCTCCTTCAAACCAACCACAGTCCTCCTTCTTGTTGTAATAGCCTTACATTGTTCCTTTGGGTTGACTTGTGTGTTTGCTGAGAAAGAGCCACCTCCATGCTCATATAGTTGTTTTGCAAGTTGTCCAACTTGAATTTCGAGATTCTTGATGGAAGCATCAGTATTCTTTTGATTGGAAATGGACATCTGCATAAATTGGGTGAGAGTGTCTTCCATGTTCAAAAATCTATCAGACGGAGCTTGTTGTTGTGGATTCCTGTTTGAAGGACCTGCATAGGAATTGTTAATGGTACCTGCAAAAGGAGAGTTGGCGGGAGCACTATATGCATTATTTTGTCTCCAACCATAAGGTTGATTTGAACCTGGACTGCCTCGGTAACCTTGATAATTTCATTGGTAATTCTGTTGAGTTCTAGTCTGGTTCTACAAGTAATGAGTCTCCTCTTCTTGTTGACAATCTCCAGGTGCTGAACAATGGCCATTTTGATGGTCTCCACCACAGAAATCACATCTTAAGATTTGTTGAACTTAATGAGTTGTGTGTGTTTTCTGTGATCCTCCTTGCTGAATTTGTTGAAGAAGTTGGCTTATTTGTTTGGTCAAGGCCTCTAGTTGTTGAGTCCAAGAGCTTATTTTGTGCTAGAATGGCATTTTGAGTATCAAGCTCCATTATGCCCTTCCTCTGAATCGGAGATCTATCATGGTGAGATGGATAATCACTGGCTGTTATGGAGTCTCAATGATTATAATGGCCTCCTCCGCACTTTTGGACATCATCGTACCTCCAATTAAGGCATCAAGGATCATTTTGGTTTGAGGCCTCAAACCACTGTAAAAAATGTGTAGTTACGCAGCATCATCAAAATTGTGATTTGGGCACCTCCTCAGTAATGATTTGAATCTCTCCCATGTTTCACTGAGAGGTTCATCCGCTCCTTGAGAATATGTTGTGATTCCTGATTTGGAATTGATGAATCTTGATGGAGGAAAGAATCTAGCAATGAATTTCTCCTCCAATTCTTCCCAAGTGCTCAGACTTTTGTTAGGTTGGGACTGAAGCCAAGTTTTAGCTTTACCTGTCAAAGAAAAAGGAAATGCTCTAAGGTAAACAGCTTCAGCATATTCGTCTGAGGCTCCCATAGTACTTCATAGCTCCATGAATGTAGATAAGTGCATGTATGGATCTTCATGGTCTAGTCCAGCAAATGGATGTGAGCCAATGAGACTAAGTAATGCTGGCTTCAGCTCCACAACTTTATTGTTGAAAGGAGGGATGACTATGCTGTTGTAGTGCTTTGGTCCTGGTTGGTATGCATAGTTACCAAGAGTCCTCTTTGGTGGTCTATTTTCTTCTCCCCCTCTGTCAGCCATATTATCACGTACAAGTGGTTTTGAAGGAGAATCGATAGACGAAGTTTCACCCGGTGGCTTATTGGCTTCTTGTTTCTTTTTCTTTTTGTTTTTCCTTTCTGTTTTGGTAATTTCTGGATCAAACAAAGGTTTATCTATAGAAAACTTACCTCGAATAAAGGAAAAAGAACAAACTACAAGATCCCGTAAGCACCAAGGTTAACAAAGTATAAAAAGAGAATTTATACAAAATGTGAAATAAAAGTAAATAATGAAAGTAAATAAAAAGTCCTACTAAACTAAAAGATTAAATTTAAAAGAACAGAATAAACGACTCAAGTCCCCGGCAACGGCGCCAGAAACTTGTTAAGACTCTTGGCAAGTGTACCAATTGTCGTTGTAAATTATAAAATTTATAAAAGTTCATCTCCACAGGGACTTGAGTTTACTTAGTTAATTCAAATAAATTCAACAGTTTAATAATTATGTACAAAGAGTGTAAGAGAAGGTTCATTTGATTTGTGCAATAACAGAAGTACGAATATAAAGAGAATAAAATCTAACGGATTTAGTACGTTGATATTACGGAAACTACAGAAACAAATAAAGCGAGTTTAGTTAAATTCAAGAAAAGTGTAGGATTGGATTTCATCGTTCGTACCCTTAATATTCAATTAACTTTATCATACATAAATCATTTTCTATCCTTATTAATGCACACATTAAATTACCCCAAATCGATTCCTCGCATTTGAGAATCCTAAGGATATTTACTAAATGTTGATCCCTCGCATATCAAATAAATATCCCAGCATTAAAATCATAATCATGTGATTTATGCAATCAAAACGTTATGCCCTATTCCTAGCAACGTAACATAACGAGTAAAATCATTCAATTCAAACCCTAAGATTACTTTCCAGTCTCACTTAAGATTAACTTCATGAAACTAGTGATCAAGTAGAATCAAGTATTAAGGACAGAATGAAATTACCAATAAGGAATAGAAAAGATTCATGCATAAATAAATATTAAAAGAGAGACATAGGGGTAAGAAGATTATATTCAATCCTTAAGAGAAGCTAGCCAACCATTGCAGAAAGCACCTCCTCAAGGGAAGAATTGATGAAGGGAACCATTACCACTTCTTTTTGGCAGAGTCTCCACATTAATTCTCACTTCTCTCACTCTCCCTAATCACTATCCTATGCAAATTTTCTCTTACAAAGCTCAAAAATTCGTTCAAGGAAGAAGGAAAACGAAAATGTGATGTTGAGCCTTCACCATTGCATGGCTATTTATAGGTTTGGGCACCTGCTTGAGTCCACTCGCCCAGGCAAGTGATTTTGCCTGTGTTTGCTCGCCTGGGCGAGTTAAGCCTTATCTCCTTGAAACTTGAAACTCACCTGGGCGAGTGATTTAGCCTGAGGAGGCTCGCCTGGGCGAGTTAAACGCTTAGTGATGAAGAAATGTCTTGGGCCTGGGGGCCTTTTTGCTTCTGACACCCCCCCCAATTTTGATCTTTATGCCCTTTTTGCTTGCTTTGATGCTTCGGAAGTCATCGAAACCTATCAAAACACAGCACGTGATTGGACTAATCTTTCAAAATATGAAAAATAGCATTTACAGAAGTACTAAATTCAAATTGACTAGGTTTAGGGTAAGTTTATAAGCAAATTTACGAAGACCAAAAGATAAGTGTCGTATTGTAAGTTTGAATTGTTCTAAAATAGGCAATTTGTGGTAGTGTACTTTGATGACATTCTTGTTTATAGTGTCATTTTAAATATCATTTGATGCATGTAAAAAGTGTCTTGGAGGTGCTAAGGAAGGAAACATTGTTTGGAGCAATTGATAAATGTTATTTTTGCACTTCACAAGTAGTGTTTCTAGGATTTGTACTAGGTGCTTAAGGAGTCCAAGTGGATCAAGAGAAAGTGAAAGCCATCATGGAGTGGCCAACTCCAAAAGGTGTGAAGGATGTGAGAAGCTTTCATGCTTTAGCTAGTTTTTTTAGGAGATTTGTGAAGGACTTTAGTACCATTGCTTCTCCTTTGAATAAATTGATGAGGAAAACCGTGAGCTTTTCTTGGAAGCAAGAACATGAAATTGCTTTCCAAACATTGAAGGATAAGTTATCTCATGCACCTATTCTTGCATTTCCTAATTTTAATGCTTCCTTTGAATTGGAATGCGATGCATCTAATGTGGGCATTGGGGGGTTTTGATTCAAGATAAACATCCTATTGCTTATTTTAGTGAGAAATTGAAGGGTGTATGTTTGAACTATTCCACTTATGATAAATAATTGTATGCACTTGTTAGAGTCTTGTAAACTTGGCAACATTATCTTGTACCTAAGGAATTTGTGATACATAATGATCATGAATCTCTTAAATATTTGAAATATCAAGGAAAACTCAACAAGAGACCTGCTAAGTGGGTTGAGTTCATTGAGCAATTTTCTTATGTCATTAAACACAAGCAAAGAAAGTTGAATGTGGTGGCATATGCCTTATCAAGGAGCCATTGTTTGATTTCTATGCTTGAAACTAAATTGCTTGGTTTTAATCACATAAAGGAATTGTATGCAAGTGATCATGACTTCTCTAGTATTTTTGCATTGTGTGAAAAAGGGGCTCATCAAGGATATTTTAGACATGATGATTTCTTGTTCAAGGAAAAGAAGCTATGTGTTCCAAAAAGCTCTTTGAGAGAACTTTTCATTAGGGAAGCACATGAGAATAATTTAATGGGGCACTTTGGTGTGGATAAAACTTTGCCTATTTTACATGAACATTTCTTTTGACCAAAAATGAGGCATGATGTGCATAAGCTTGTTTCTCACTGCATTGTTTGTCATAAAGCTAAATTTAGATTAATGCCTCATGGTTTGTATACACCTTTGTCTATTCCTAACTCCCCTTGGGTTGATATTTCTATTGATTTTGTGCTTGGTCTTCCAAGATCCAAGAGGGAAAAGGATTCTATTTTTGTTGTTGATGATAAATTCTCAAAGATGGCACACTTCATTCCTTGTCACAAGAGTGATGATGCTTATGAAGTAGCTAATATTTTCTTCAAAGAAGTGGTGAGACTACATGGTTTGCCAAGAAGCATTGTGAGTGATAGAGACACAAAGTTCCTTAGCCATTTTTGGAAAACATTATGGGGTAAGCTTGGCACAAAACTCTTGTTTTCATCAACTTGTAACCCACAAACAGATGGTCAAACCAAGGTGGTGAATAGGACCTTGGGTCAACTCCTTAAATGCTAAATCAAGGGTAATTTGAGAACTTGGGAGGAGTGTCTACCTCACATTGAGTTTGCTTACAATAGAGTAGTTCACAAGACTACTTCCTTGTCTCCTTTTGAAATTGTTTATGGTTTTAATCCTTGAACTCCTCTTGATTTAGTGCCTTTACGTAACACTTCTTCTATGATTAATCATGATGCTTTATCTAAAGCTTCTTATGTTAGGAAAATGCATGAACAAGTGAAAGCACATGTGGAGGGGAAAATGGAACAATATGCAAAGCAAGCCAATAAGCACAAAAAGCAAATAATCATTAATAAGGGAGATTTGGTGTAGCTTCATTTGGGGAAGGATAGATTTCCTCATGAAAGGAAATCCAAGCTCCAACCTAGAGGAGATGGACCTTTCAAGATTTTAGAGAGGGTCAACAACATGCTTACAAACTTGAATTGCCTAGTAAGTATGGTGTGAGTAATACTTTCAATGTTTGTGATCTTTCTTTGTATGATGTAGGTACAAGTGAGGAAGCAAACTTGAGGACAGGTTTTTTTCAAGAAGCAGGGGATGATGGAGGTTCATGGCAAGCTAAAGGTCTAGAAGGAGAGCTTGAAGCACTTCCTTTGGTGAGCTTTAAAGGACCAATGACAAGAGCTAGGACTCAAGCACTTCAAGACCACATCCAAGCCAACTTGGACAAGCATGAAGAAGCACACCAGTTTGGAAAAGACACAAAACAGTCTGTGGTAATCGATTACCAGCTATTTGTAATCGATTACAAAGGCACTTCGTAAAATAGCGTATGTCTATTTTAATCGATTACAAGATAGCTGTAATAGATTACATGAGTCTGGAAATTGTAAATAACTCTTTTTTTATCGATGGCAAGTGTGAATTAATCAATTACTTCAGTGTAGAAACTGCACTACGCATGTTGAGCAGCCAATGGTCACTTTAGGGAAGCTTGCACTCCAAGCTTCATTTGGACTTCATTTTAATTTGCATTTTCCTTACATTTAGTGGCATTAAGCTTGTAATTTCGTGGGCTATATAAGCTACCCAAAATTGATTGTAACTAACTTTGGTTCATTAATACAATTCTGAAAATTGTTGTGAGAGTTTCTCTTTTTCTTGTTTAAGAACTTCTTGAGTCTTATCAATGGCTTCTCAATGCTATTGTTGTGATTCTTCCTAGGCTTATTGGAAAGATTTTCCATGGTGCCATCCATCTTCATCCCTAACCTCTCTTCCATCTTCCATTGTTGAATTAAAAAGTTTAAAACAACCCCAAATTCTTGTGAAAGTGCAGAAGTTAGAGTTCTTGAGGTTTGCTTGAAGATTAGGTTTCATTGCAAGGTAGATTTAAGAAACTTAATGTCTAATGGTTGTAGACATTACATCACGTCTAGTAGGTGGAAGTCTAAAATATAATTCCAAGAACTGCTCGGGCCTTCTACACATACAATGAATGCCTAGCCTCTTATTTATAGAATTGTAGCTAGGTTTAATTAAGAATATAATCACAAGAAATTACAAACAAATAATATCTAATTAATTCAAGTACTTATCATTTTTTTCACCTGACATATCCTTTAAAAATATCTTGCTTTTGATTTTCCTAGCTTTGACTTTCAATTTTCGCAATTTTTCCTTCCAAGACTTTCTGCTAATTTTGGGAATTTGGAGCTCTGGCCAAAATGACCTATTTTTGCTATAAAAAAAACTCATTAAAAATAACTAAAACATAAAATTATACCTAAGACAAAGTAAAAACTGAATTTAAAGCTAATTGATTCAAAACAAGACCTAAAGTTAACTAAAAGGCCAAATAAACATCACAAAATGCATATGAAAATTCGATAAATTTAACATGTATCAACTCCCTTGCGAAGATAGGTGCTTCTGAGACACTTAGTTTCTAATTTTGGAAGATGCTTCGTCCAACCTCTCAACATCTCCTAGTTGGAAGGAATTCCGCTCATAAAAATAATACAATGAAACTTAGAGTGTCTAATGGAATAGTGGTTGCGTCTAGTAGATGAAAATCTAAAATATAATTCTAAGAATTGCTCGGGACTTCTACACACACAATGAATGTCTAGCCTCTTATTTATAGAATTGTAGCTAGGTTCAATTAAGGAGATAATTACAAGAAATTACAAATAAATAATATATCTAATTAATTCAAGTAATTATCATCCTTTTCACCTTACTTATCCTTGAAAAATATCTTGCTTTTGATTTTTCTAGCTTTCATTTTCAATTTTCACAATTTCTCCTTCCAGGACTTTATGCTGATTTTGGGCCTTTGGAGCTCTGACCAAAATGACCTATTTTTGCTATAAATAAAACTATAAAAATGTTCATTAAAAATAACTAAAACATAAAATTATACCTAAGACAAAGTAAAAACTGAATTTAAAGCTAATTAATTCAAAACAATGCCTAAAGTTAATTAAAAGGTCAAATAAACATCACAAAATGCATATCAAAATCCGATAAATTTAACATGTATCAACTCCCTTGCGAAGATAGGTGCTTCTAGGGACATTAGTTTCTAATTTTGGAAGATGCTCCGTCCAATCTCTCAACATCTCTAATGGCGGGTGCTCTTGGTGTTTTCTTCACAAGGAATAGATAGTTTTGTTATTTTCATTTGTCTAACTTTCTTTCGTGTGTGTGTGTATATATATATATATAAATTATCTTGTTTTTGAATACAATGAAAATCCTCATTGAAGAATAAAGTAATTACAAATTGTGAATCAATATTTTGACTACTGAAAGTAAAAGAGATACAATCCCACTTAATCCAACATTTAGCACAACTTTTCTTTCATACAACAAATTATATATTATTTATTGTTAGCAATAGTAACCAAAATTTTAAAAAGAGCAACAACACGCACACATAAACACAAGATTTAACAAAATTTGATAAGTGTACTTACATCATCTAAATTAAAGTGGTTATTTCTATTATTAATAACCAAATAAGATTACATCAATATATATGATATAAATTAAACCTACCATACAGATTTACCATATACCATACAGATTTACCATATCACCCATGTATCGTACTACAGACTCCGCTCCAGCATCTATCTGCACGTGAAATATGACTCATACATAACATATATCTTCCACGAAAAAAATTGTCCTCCAATGTCTCATACCCATATGAAAAATATAAAAAAAACTTTATCCATCATATCCCGCTTGATAATCTTCATCATGCTTATTTTACCTTATTCTCACTCTAATTTATTTCTTATTAAACTTACCTTTGAATTTTAAACTCCACATTATATTCTCTCTCTTTTTCCATTTTTCTTGTTTCTCCCCTCCTCGTGAGCTTCTTCCAAATCTATTTCAATGGTGAATTCCACTTTTAAAACAAATAAATAAAGATGAAGACTGCAACAAGTTTATAGTATAATTTACATCCACTCATAAATCTGACTTGAACTTAAGTGAGGGGATGTCAATTATTCCTGTACCCATTGATTGGATGAGTTCTATATTATGTCCTGTACATGAACTAAGACCAAAAGGAAACGAGAGAGAGAGAGAGAGAGAGAGAGAGAGAGAGAGAGAGAGAGAGAGAGAGAGAGAGAGAGAGAGAGAGAGAGAGAGAGAGAGAGAATTAGATTCCTTGTGAGTCTTGTAGTGATATTTTCTCCAATCATTTTGTTTCTTTCAATCTTTTTTTCTAAGTGAATTTGGTTCCTTGTGAGTTGTAAAGTGATATTGTTTCCATTCATTTTCACATTTTTTATCTTTTTCTATGTCGCTTGCTGCGTATGGGTCTTTCTTCCCGTTCTTTTTACATTCATTACCAATGGAAAGAGGAATAAGAGATGCCTATCTAATTTCAGCCAACTACCTACGTAGGAGCCATGATTTATTTCGTGGTCGTCACAACAAGTTGTCTTATGATATTTGCAATTTGATTTAAGACCAATGTTCTTAGACATATCCCATCAATTCGTATAAATATATAGCATTGAAAGATTTTTTACTATTTTTAATAACCGGAATGCATGTGAATCAACTAACGTAAAATTATCATAATTAAGCACTGTCGTTAGTGAAAAATATCCGTGGTCTAAATTGTTTTTACTATTTTAAAAAATAAATCATTTTTTAATTCATAATATGCTAAGATTAATCTCTCAAAATAATAAGATCCATTTAAAATATTTATTTTTCCTAATAGATATTTTTCTATACATAAGACTTGAGGATCCACGTGCTTTAAGAGACAAGGTTATATAGTCTATGTTTAATGCATGTTAATCGTTAATGTAAGTAGCATAAAATTTAATCTCTTTGAGGAAAAGAAAATTGTTCGACTACAATCATTAATAATTTATTTGGAATTTGGAATTTTAAAAGCTCTTTCCTTTTCCCATTTTCCGTTTTAAAATGAGTCGAAGGAATTATTCAAATGAAAGAAAAGCCTAACTAAAGAAACTGAAATACAAATACACAATCAGCCGGTATAGATAAGCTCAATCCCTCAGGAGGAGAGAACTCGCTAATAAATAAATGAGTAAGCAACAGAATTGTGTTGATACATTGATAAATAAAATAAAATAGGTATACAAATTATTCTATCCAACCAAATTTCCAGAATTGGAAGTATGAAACTAGTTATTGAAAGTGATTCTTTTTTTCCCCTATCATCATTATTAGCAAGGAATGTGATTGATTAAGCATAATACAAGTTGGCATTGTCATGGTTAATTAAACAAATGCATTGCAGTGATACCATGAAAGTAAGAAACCATAAAGGCTTTCACTAAACTAGTTTGTTTTCTATCTTAGTGACCTTCTTCATAACAATAAATAAAGTAAAAATAGAGATAATATATTATAAACATAACCAAAAGTTTTAAGCCCAAACATCCTTGGAGAGTCCTGTAGAAGAAGATTTTGAACAATTTGGAGGCAGAGCACGACTTTATTCAGTCACTAACTGATGAACATGAGAATGACTTTGTTAAGAAAAAAAAAATGTACAAAAATTGGTGAAGAGACAGAATTTCTGACTAATTTTAACCTTAAACAACTTAAAGTTCTGGAGACAGATGCAGAATATACGATGTAATGTACCTCGAGAGAGGGCTCAAGAGACATTATGCAGTGTGTGTGATGTGAACAACCCTATTCAATCTCTCAAGAATTCCACTAGCTTTCCTCTTAGCCCTTGATGTTCCATTCTTTGCTAGCTCAGAGATTGTTTTGTGGCTGTTCTCCTCTTCCCTTATTTCCTTCAACTTTGATCTATCATACAGACAAATGGTTTGAAGGATCGCTACACAATTCTCCTTGTTGCGTTCGCAAGAGCTCTCTCTGATGATCCTTAGCAAGCTAGGTACAGCTCCAAGATCTCCCATGTCATGAACAGCTCTCTGGTGACTTGAAAGCAGTGCAAGGATAGCTAGTAACTCAGCAACATGAATCTGCTTATTTATCTTTGCCAAAATCACCCTCACTGCGCCGTCTTTCACGGCTCTTGCCTTGTTCTCATGCATTACACATATGTTAAAAATTGCTGAAGCAACATCCTTCATGGCTAAGGGATGCCCTTCTTCTAAGAGGTCAACTAATGGCTTCAAGGCTCCAGATTTCCCTATGAGTTCCTTGTTTGAATCAACAGCTGACAAAGTGAAAAGCGCAGCTGCAGCGTTGCTTCTCGTTTCAATTGTTCCAGATCTCAATGCTCTCATAAGCAGAGGAATTACCATAGGAGTTTCAGCCACTAGCTTTTTGTTGTTATCATGAATAGAGATGTTGAGGAGTGTTGTGATTACATCTTCATGTAGATCAGGGTGAACACTACCAAAGGAATCACTCCCACAAATTGGCTTAAGCAATTGGGGAATGGCGTCTGCTGAATCACAAAAAAGTACCCGGAAACAAGGATGCTTCTTTGTCAACAAGCGCAGTTCTTTTGCAGCTGTCTTCTGATCAGAAAGTGTTGATGACATTTTCTTAAGCAAACAAAGAAAATGCTCGTGGTCAGCTTCGTTCAAACCTTCCTCATCAATATATTGAACAGTATTTGACAATTCAATCCCTTGGTTTTTAGACCATTGTTCTATCATTTCCCTTATTAGATGATTTGGTGTAAGCACAGTGTGTGAAAGGACTTGATGTGTCCGAGGGCAAGTCCTATTTCCAGCATTTAGCCATTTTTGAATGAAAGGTCTATCATATGTCTGCATAATTGACACCAAAAGATGCTACATATTAACAACCAAAAGAGGGAAACAAAATGAATCACTGTTCATAATTAGACAGGGAAAATATCTGCACAACCTCAAATTTGTTCCAAGCCATCACTGATTCTCTCAAAACCAATCAGAATCATTGCACAGAAAAAGGCTTAGGACAGAAAGAAGGAACAAATAAAGGTAGTTGGGGTGGTGGAAGACATCACTGTAGTAATTTAGAAAAAGAAAAAGGCCAAGAACACTAGAATTTAATTATTCCCTTTTGAGAAAACCAGTCAAAAGTTCTACACAAAGATACAATATCACCACCGCTACTCACTCACTCACTCACAAGAATCACATTTATGGACAGAGAATATTATTCTTTTTTCACCTCCCCACTCTTTCTCTTTCCATCCACAATGGCTATCATAGGCATATCATCAAATTGCCCTTTTCCTTTTTCTTTTCCCTCTTTTTTGTTTCTTGAAACGTACATTTGAAACATGAATGCAGTAAAGCTAACAACATAAATAGAGGGAAGATCACAGAAATTCCGCAAATCAAACAAGAAGCACTTGGCATTGCACTTCCATTGACAGCAAATGCAAAATAATTCCAAAGTAAAATCCAGCTAGTCCCACTCACATTGAACAGCAAAATGTAAAAGCAAGACAGTTAAACAGGTTAAAAACTGTTTTGATTGAGAAGATAAAATAAACAAGAAACAAGACGAAACAGAAAGACAATGATAAAAACTACAATTCCAAATGCTGAAACGATTAATCTTCACATTTATTAAAATAGATAATATGAACTATATTATTAACTTCATTAAATAAATTAAAAAAAATATCTCAAAGGTTCTGCACTGGACTAGGAAAGAACTGAATAAATTCCTTTTCTATCTTTCCCGTACCTTTTTAGTCACTTAACATGGAATAAAGTACAGAAATTCCAGCAAAAGAGAAATGGACAAAAGGCCAAAACCAGAATCTATATCTTCACTTTAGTTAAACTTAATTCCAAAACAAATGAAAATTTTAAAAAAAAAAATTGTTAAGAACTTTCTACCCCTTTATGCCACACCAGGAAAATTGATCAACTCATTTTTCTAGGTGCCCGAATATTTATTAAAATTAATAACAATAATAACAACAGCCCAGTTTTATTGTATTTTGACTTTCCTTCTGTTTCCAACATTTTCTCAGAAACCACAAACACAGCAAAATTGTTATGATTATTACTCTTACTCTTTACAATTATTATTTGTACCAATCCTTCTAATATTTTATCAAAAAGGTACTAGTATTAAATGAAAAAAACAAATACATTTAATGTCTTAAAAAATTAAAACCTTCCAATACTTTGTTTTTCTGCTAAAATAAGAGGATTAATAGAAAGAAAAACAAAATTGTTGAAAGATTCAGAATTCTTGTTATACAGTTGAATATTGTGATACTAACCTGACCAGAAGCCAAAATGACAGGATCTCTCATCAATTCCTTGGAAAGAGGGCACTTGAATTCAGCAGGGCAAGAAGAAGTGACACTCATTTTTTGAAGCTTCAGAGACAGTGAAGACCTCTTTATGAGCTTCAACTCCTTGAGAACACAGAGAGTCTCTTTGGCCTGATCAATGGTCTCAGTGATGCAATCCTCATCATCCACAATGGACTTCACCAACCTCTGAAGCTCCCTCTTCAACTCTATGGCCTTCTTCACCATCACCCCTGGATCAGACTCCAACACCCCTGGCTTGGCCATGTGCTGATGAATGATGATGATGATGATCCCAATGGATTAGATACCCCCAAAAGCCTTCAACTTCTACAACAACCCCAGAAGTTTATATGTATAAAAAATTGTAAATTTTGGTTCAGGGAATGGAGAAGCAGAGAATATCAGAGGAGGAAGCACTATGTTTCATCTTCTCTTCTTTCTCTCTGTCCTTTACGTATTGCTTCTCTTTTTTAAAAGAAAGGAAATTTGTGTGTTTGTGTTTTGTGTGGAAGAGTGAGTCTTTCTCTCTCTTCTCTCTATGTGCCGGTTTGGCTGGCTTTTATTATTCTGCTGGCTTCTATTCTCAGTAACGTTTAACTACTGAGAGGAAAACAAGGACATTACCATAAAGACACAAGCTCATAAAATCCACCTTAGTTTTTTTTTCCCTCTCTCACTAGACTTTATGCTCCTTATTTTAATACTACTAATATCTTACTTCCTTGGTTTGGGCATTGGCATAATTGATCCGCAAGTCATTCACTGCAAGATGTGAGAGTTAGAGAGAGAAAAAAATGGTAATATTCTCGTAGGCTTATGCCCCAAGTTTTGATGGGTTTTTTCTTTTTCGTGGTGAAATATATTTGTAAAAGAAGAAAATATATTTGTAAAGAAACATTTACAATATTTTATTTTATTCATGAACTTTATACATAGAGAAAAAGTGTAACGCTAAATTTAAATACTAACATTATCTTAATTTCAAAATCAAACTCTTAATCTCCTAAAAACATAAAATTAATTTCTTATCATTATCTAAATTGATTTATAATATTTTTAAATCAAAATAATATTTTAAATATTTAAAATAAATAAAAAATTCTTCAAAATAAATTAAATTATTTTTTTTCCAAACTAAAGATATCAAACATATTTTCAACACTCAAATTTATTTTAATTTATTAATTTACTAATTTTCTAGTTAAAAATGATCATGTGTGTTATAGATTAAAATAATTTAAAAAATGTGTAATTTGGTCTCTTAGAAAGTGCAATTATACTATTTGGTCATCTAGATTATTGTTTCTTTATGCAAATTGACTGTCAATTATTATTTGACCAAGAAATTCTTCTTCGAGGTTATCAACTTACTCATCTCATTGAAAAGTTAGTTTATATAAACAAACATTTTTAGGGATTGAAATGACACATTATATTTTTACTCAAAAAAAAAAAGGATGAAATATTGCAAATTAATTATAGGTTGGAATCTTAGTTTAATTACAAGGTGTTTAAATTTTACTTAAAGATTATAGAGTGAAAGAGTTTAATTATAATTTGTTGTCATCTATAATTCATTCTTATCATATGTTTAAAAGAAGTATTTTTTTTTCAAAGGATTTTGCATAATTCATTCTTACAATTGACAGACAGAATGTCAATAACGCATTTTACTTTTTGTTTTTTGACAAAAACGCATCTTACTTTTAATACTCTATATGTTATCATAATTAATTAAACAAGAGAAAGTGGACCCAAATTATTTAAGGAGACTCAAACAAAATACTACTTTTTAATAAGAAAAATTAATTTTAAATTCCATCTAAAATAATTTTTTATACATCTTTTATAATTTTAAATATAAATTATATTTAAAATGATAATTGTTATACAATAAAAATATTTTTTAGTCCATTATTCTCAAATTCTTTTGGAAAAAGCTAATTTAATATATGTCATCAAGTTTGACTTCATATAAAAGTTAATGTCACAATTAATTTTTTAACTGGCGATCAGTCAAAATAATAAATGAAGTGTATTAAATAGTTTTGGACTTTTTCTTTTATAAATATTTGAAAATTGTAATATTGCATTCTCATTGTGTGTTGAAATACTACTACAGTAGTAAATTTTAAACTATAATTATGAAAAAGTTAATTTGGATACCTAATAATATAAAAATAATTTGTGAGGAAAATATTCATCTTACATACGCTTGCAAGTCTCTAATGAAAATTAGGTATCGCTTTCAACGAGTATTTTGTATAAATATCATGATAAAAAAAATAAGTTGAGAGTTTAATTCTTATATTAACTATACTAAAGAAAATTATTTTATCAACTTTTAATTTTATAATAAATATTCAAATTTTATTATATACTACTAATTGACTGATAATTAATTAAAAAGGAATGAATTTTTATACAATTTACATAAATTCCATACCATTAAATTATTTTATTGACTATTTTAATATTCATTAATAAAGTATAATTATATGCTAGTATAAAAAAATTGATTTTCGAATGGAACGCGTATTGTTCAATAAATTAATGTACTGGTGGCAGAAGTCTCAACTTCAAATAAAACTGAAAAACACCAACATTTATTACATAATTTTTAATCAATCAATTGATAGCAATCGAATAACTAAGCGATTGATTAGTAGTTCAGATATTTCATTTTCTTTCTCAATTTACCTCCTATTTTAGTTAGTAAGTATATCGTTAAATGGCTCTATAAAATAAAAAATGTAAGTATAACACTATTGGTTCTGTAAAAAAAAAAAAAAAAAAAAAAAAAAAAAAAAAAAAAAAAAAAAAAAAAAAAAAAAAAAAAAAAAAAAAAAAAAAAAAAAAAAAAAAAAAAAAAAAAAGCACACTATTGGATATAGAAATAGAGACATCATTATAAATGGAAAGTTTTTCTTGCTTAAAGGAATGGAATATCTTTTTAAAGGAATATGATTTGTTTACTACATTATGCAAATATTAAAATATATATTTTTATGCACAATGGCTGAAAAAATAGCTTTACTCTTACAGTGACTACTAGCTAACGGCGTCGGTAACATTAACGTCTTGTCGAAACATAAGAGATGTTATTCAACTACTATACTCGCGTTAATGAAAGTTCATTCAGCAAGCATGGCTGTCAAGGAAAAATGTATACCCAGCATATGAATATACAGAAATGTTCACCAACAAAAGTTGAATAGAACATTATCTATCTATAAATTAGTTTTAACATGCAAAAAAATTAATGAAAGTTCATTCAGCCAGCATGGCTGTCTAAGAAAATCTAAAAACCTGCATACGAACATACATAAATGTTCACATGCAAAACTTGAATATAACATTGAATTTAAACCATATTTTTGTCAGGAGTATTTTTTTATTAGATCTGATTCTGATAGAAATAATATGAGTAATAAAATTCGTTTTTCAAATGTTTAATGTATCTAAGACTCAAATTTTGACATTATTAATTAAGCTGAAATATTGCCATAGTAGTTAATTGATACATTCAATGATAACATAAACTAATTTTTTTCATAAATTTATATTAGAACATGTTTTTATTATAAAAAAAATCCCATGCTAAAACAAACAAGACATTTTGAGTTAAACCATGTTTTGATTGGAAAATTAATTAATTTTCCTTTTAACATATAAAACAGACAAAATATAAAAACAGGTAACATTGCATATTAAAAAAGAAAATTTGAAGGTAGTATTATTGAGTGAGATTGCTGACAAGAAGGAAGTGGGTACTGGCCAGCATGACAGGTAAGTGATAGTTCATCCATCCACACACAAAAATTCATATTTAAAAAGCATAGTAATAATACTTAGAACATTAGATAAATAGCATATGATTAATGAGATGGGAAGTGTGCAGTGTAGCGAGACTGAGGGAATAGGTGGGACCATGGTCCATCCTGCACGCAATCACGGACTCCACGGCCCTTACAGTTACAGCTGGCACGCCGCGTGGGTAAATCTTCTTTTGTACTCGTCTCCGCCACGGGGTGCGATCTGCTGCACCCGGCACTACGCTAAAATACTGTACCCGCTTTTCGTAAGGAAGCCAACTGCGAAATTTTGTTTTGAAAAGAGTTTTGCATTCGTACCCATGATCACGTTAGATCGATTAGAGAAAAATCATCTCATTTAATTGTTTTAATTAATCATTTAATTGATAGTTTAAATTTTTATTTTGATTTGATCAAATTTTAAAGGGTTTAAATTGGATTGACTTTCATTTTTAATCCTATTTTTTTTAGAAAAATATTAAATAAAAGGTAAGGTATATAATAAAAATAACTTAAAATATCAAATATTTTATTTATATGACAAAATATAACTAATATTAAAAATTTTATACATCTTAACTCAAATTATGAGTAAGAACATCTTAATTACATATATTTTTTAAAAATAAATATAAGTTATATGATAATTTGTAAATCTATAAGAAATAAAATAGAAGAGTGATATTATAAATTTATGAATACAAGTACATTCATATGAATAAATTTATTTTGAATTGGTTTCTAAAATCAAATTCAAAATCTAATTCAATAAAAAATGATTTTGAATTTTTTGGTTCATTTAGTTTTTATTTTATTCAGTTTAACAATACTGAAATTTATGTTCTTTATAATGGATTACATGAAATTTTAACTAATTTTGTATATGAAATACCTATAAAGAGGAATAAATAAAATAGAATTTTATAGTTAATTTTAAAGAAAAGAATTTGTAATAAAATAAATAGATAAAATCTAAATTATAATCTCAAAATGGAAATAAATTAAAAAATGTAACCTCTTTTAAGATTTTTTTCATGGAACATAAAAAAATGCATCCCATTTTTATTAATATTATGATATTTCATATTTCAACAATTGGATATTAGAAAAAATGAATATAGGATTGTAATTTGTAAAGAAAATAAATATTTTTAATTATTATTTTGAAGAATACTATTAGTGTGCAATGTGTAATTAAATTTTTTTTTAAATAGATCTAACTCTAGCTAGAATTTTTTATCGGTTTTTCATAAACATGGCAATGCGACTCGTACCCGTGGGTATCCGTCCGAACCCACCCCGATTTCAATGGAGAAAAACCGAATTTTTTGGGTTCGGGTTCGGGTTCGGATTTTCCCCGCAACATGAATTCAGGGGCGGGGGCGGGTTTGGTATTAGAGATATCAGCCCCGTCCCCGTCCCCGTCCCTGCCCCGCCATTAACTGACTTAGTAAATTACAAATATACCCTTATATATAAAAGGAAAAAAACCAAAACCCTAACTCCCTAAGCCTCACCGTCTGACGCTCACGGCTCACTACTCACTCTCGAGTCTCGACTCTCTCCACTCTCCAGAAGTTTCTCCTCACCAAAGCTGACTTCGTTCACGACGACACCTTCTCCAAAGCCTCCCTCGCAGTCGACCAAGCTCGCTCCATCAAGCTCCTCCATACTGTTGTGCGCTCCTCTGGACCTCGTCGAATCTTGTCCCACCAATCTCTCTGTCTCTCTTCATTTTCTCTGCTCTCTTCACCTATTTTTCCCTAAATCGTACGGACGAAATTCACACAGATACAAGGTTAGTTTCTTCAATGCAATGTTGTTATTCTATGTTTCTATCTCCCCTTCAATTTTTTTCCTTCATTTACCTATGTAACTTGCTGTTCAGTAGAAACCTATTTGTGAATTCTTCTCAATTTGAATGATTTTGCTCAGATCCCGTCATAATGGCCTATGATTGGTGCTTGTGTGATGTTGTTGTTGTGGGTCGTTGGTTTCATCGTTTATTTTCAATACTACAATGATTTGGGTCATGACTCATGAGACTTGCATTTCATTCTTTGTCCAAGTCCTCGAGATTCAAATCAGGTGTTCATTTTCAAACTTTGTTTTGGGGTTTGTGTTTTGTGTTATTTGGATGTGGGGGGATTTTAGGAATGAGGACTTGTAGATTTGTGAATGAAGATTGGAGAACAGCATTGATGCGTTTGTATTTATTTTTTCTTCTTTTTTTTTCCTTGTGCTTGTAGAACAGGGTTCATGTGTTTGTTTGCATAAGCAACTAAGGCAACATTCAATAATTACTTATGGTAATGTTATCTGTATATGTAGCTTTTGCCTTGTAACTTCTAACTTGCTTGTTGTCTTTTTGTTATGCTTTGTGTATGTTTCAGAGAATTGAGAATTCCATGTTTTTCCCCTCTTGTATGTTTTCCGTTTCAGTTTTCATTAGTTATTTTTCATGAGGTTATTCATCTGCATATATAATCATAAGTAAGAACTGTGACTTAGATTCATTACTTCAATTTATCATAGTTACTTCTCCCATAACTCTTTGCATATTATATTATCATTATTAATGGCTAAGTAATAAATGGTGCTTTCTTTTGTCTTTTTTAATATTGAAAACAGAAAGAGCAGGCCAAAGCTGACATGGAGGATGCTTTTCATGTCATTCTTTGGTGGCTTATTTGGGTATGGTTCATTTTAACTTTCTATCATCACCCCTTTGCCTTACTTTTTTTGGACATGCATGAATATTACTAAATTTAATTAATCAAAGAAAGACCAAGACTATCCATATTTATATATGTTTGTGTACTCATATAAACAGTGCAAGTTTATTCCATAACCTATTCCTCGAGGCATTGGATTTGGTGTCAACAACATTCGCTACTGCTATTTATAATTTCGTTCCTACAGTCACTTTTATATTGGCCATCTTGTGCGGGTACGTAACCACCAGTCATAACCATTATATGCTTTTTTATTTAGATATATTATCACTAAACACTTTTATATTCTCATAGACGACTTCTCTATTGATGATAAGCTGAACCAAACCAATTTTTATCTTTCTAATTGGTTTATTTATCAATTTTTCAAGTAGTGACCACTGTACCTTAATGATCTCCAAATTCTACATGCTAAAATAATTTCTTTCTATCCAATTTTGGGTTACTATGCCACTTTTTTACTTATCCTTTATATGAAGCAATTTATCAGAACAAGTCTTTGACTAAAGTTAATGATGTTGTATAAATGTATTTACTTATTGAAACTTTATGGGCTGCACAAATCTTCAATGACTAAACATTCAGTATTTACTTATAGATTATTAGTGTTTGTTTAGTTACTAATGTGTTTCTTTTATGGAATGGATCGAAATTTTGTTATTGTAGATTGCAGAGGATTCTGTTTTTTTTTTTTTTGAAATTGAGGATTTAAAACCCCTATTGCTTCACTGAATTATAGAAATTATTGTTTTGATTAGGGTACTTGGGCCCAATTCCAAGTGATTTTGGCTTTGTCTTACCAATAGTTATTTTGAGCTTCAATTTTGCATTTGATTCTCAAAGTTAGGATCGATTCTGCCTTTTATTTGGTTGCTAAATTTTGCTCAAAGTTAGGATACATACTTTGAAATCTCAATTTTTATTTTGATCAGACATTAATTATGTCATGTTGGAGTATTTAAGTTTTGGAAGCTTTAATGTTCATTTTCAGATTTGACTAGACATTTATAAAAGTGGACAAGCCTGAGATTCTTCTTCTTCTTCTTCTAATCATCTTGTGGCAGCATGATAATTAAAATGACCCTATAGACTGGGCAGTTGGCATCAATTAGTTACTTATTTATAAGTTAAAGTAAAAAGAGAATTAATAAGAGTTAATTGGAAACAGAATTAAAATTAATTATTTAAAAATCTATAAGTTAGAAAAATAACTTAAGTAAAAAACACTCCTGTAGGAACTATACACACACGTACATCCAAACTTATAAGCCCACAAAAATCTGGTTTCAACTCCAACTTGAGGTTTGCTCAATGAAGAGGATAGTGGTCTTAATCTAAGAATAAAATTTTGGAAAGTATATGATATGAGAATAGAAAGGTACTTATAATATAAGAAATTCAACAACTAATTAAGGGGAAGGGAACACCGCCGAGAGAAAAAGTTTAAAACATTCATCCACAAAATTTATTTATTCAATGCAATGAAGTTTGGTGGAGAAACCATAAATGAAAGAAACAAATAAATATATTTATTTATTTTTTCTAATCATTGTCCCATGTAGTAAATAAATATTGTTAAAGATCTCATACCATTAATGATGAGGCCAAATAAATATAAATAAGTAAGAATGAATAATCCTTATCTTATAATCAAATTTTATAGGATTAAATTAGATTTATAAAACAAATATTTCTCCACCAAATTAATTAAGTTAGATGAAGCTAATAATGCACCCTCCTGATCTATGG
>PYAF01003232.1:20646-39301 GCA_007407185.1 Glycine tomentella
AAGAGATCATGCTGAAATCCAAAAGGTTGGTTAATTACCCCTTCCCCTATCCTGTTTTTGTTTCAAGGCTCATAGATCATTTCAACATAGATGTTGAAAATGAAGTTGTAGACAACACTCTCTCCTACAACAGTCAAATTAAGGAGAAGCATCTAACTAAGATGGGCATGAGGAAGACACCCCAAGGCTGGGTAATGGCCTCCCATATTGGTGCTGCTGAGCAAGGAGAGATGGTTGCTGATTCTGAGGATGAGGGACAACAACAACAACCACAGCCTGCACCTCAAGCCTTCTCTGATTTTGAATCACAAATTATTCAAAAGATGGACACAATGCTGAAGCTTCAAGAGGACTTCAAGGTTGAAACTCATGGAGCCTTAGAAGATATTAGGGAAAGGCTGGATGCTATTGAGGCTAATATGAATGATCAAGCCTCTGCAGAATTCTAGGATAAATTAGATTTAGATTATGTCTGATCTGCCTTCTCTGTGTAATGGACTTTATTTTGTTTTGATTAGATTTATATTTTGTCTGATCTGCTTTCTTGTAATGAACTATGTTATGTTCTATTTTCTCTTATGTTCAGTGCTTAAATTCCATTATGTATCTGCCCCATATGCTATCCTATTAATAAAGTCATGCAATTCCAGTTTAAAATCCGCTGTGCTTACATTATTTTTGACTTTTAACATGGCAAATAGAGGGAGAATTGATTAAGGGGAGTGGTATCAAACACCTCTGTTTGCCTCTGTTTTTTATTCAGTTTTTGGCAAAAATTTTGAATTGAATGGATGCTAAGATTGAGGGGGAGTAATTGTGTTAAATGAAAACTAATCAATTGGTATAGTGCTTATTTGAATTACTCATGAGCAATGTGTACTTTAACACTTGGTTCTTGGCAAGATATTGATTATCTCAGGATTATAAAAACATATTCAAACAAGGAATTTGACATTCGATCTCCAAGTAATTGTGCTTAATCAAATTGAGGATTTGGCATGTTTAAAGCCAAAAAGGGGGACATTGTTGATTCAAGTGAAGCCAAGCATCAATGAACAAGAATCAAAGGCTCAAAAGTTTTGTGCTTTCAACATGGTCAAAGGCAAAGTTCCATGGAAAGCATTGAAGACCAATTTGATTAATTGTAAAAGGAAGTCTATGATCTGATAATCCAATTGTGCACATCATGCATTAATCATTCATTTAGGATCATTAGATTAAAAGGTTTAATCAAAGGCAGTATATAACTAAGGCATTTAAAAGGTTAAAACAAAGTTTTACTGAAGTAATCGATTACGCATATACTGGAATCGATTATTTTGTTCTCCATGCCTTTAGAAAACAAATCATGATCATTGTAATCGATTACATATCGGTTTAATCGATTACTAAGGCTTTTTATAAAAATGGAACTCTCTATCTTAATCGATTACAAGCCTATGCATATAGACTTAGAAAAATCACAGCTCACTGTCTTAATCGATTACATATCATATTAATCGATTACTAAGCTCATTTAGGAAAATATGACTGACTGGTTTAATCGATTACTTCACGGAATAATCGATTATATTGTTCATAGCCCAAACCCAGAAATTATTAGGAGCATTTTAATCGATTACAGTCTTGATTTAATCGATTACAAATGGTAAATAATCGATTACAGGAGCATGTTTAATCGATTATTTTCAGTTAAAAATCTGTTATAAATAGAACTCACTTCTCTGAAGTTTGCAACTTTTGATTTTTCATATTCCGGGCTTTCACAAACATTCTGAGCTTTCATTAGTGAGTTTCTCTGAGTTCTAAACATACTTAGCTTCACAAAAATCTCATATGGGTTTTTGATTCAAGAAGGTGAAGCTTCATTCATTCAAAGCATAAGGAAAGGACTGCATATGTGATTGTAATCTGTCTTTCAACCTGAGAATCATTCATTGTGCATTCATTCTTGGATTATCAGGTGATAGCTTTCCTTATTCTTTGATGGTGTAAACTGTTCTTTGAATATTTGTAAGGATCATTCTATTGTAATTGAGTTTCTTGCAAGTGTGAGATAATGTTTCTCTAAAAGACAGATGAGTAGTGTTCTCAGTGTGGGTTTTGGTCTCTAAGGATCTAATAGGGTTTTGGATCTCTGAACTTCATCTAGGGTTGATGAAGAGAGGCTTGTAAATTTGCTTGTAAGAATATTTTTACAATAGTGGAACTCTACTCTAGTGTTGAGTAGAAGAACTGGATGTAGCCTCATAGGGTTTGAAGTGAACCAGTATAAAAATCTGAGACTAATCTTTCTTCTCACCTATTCATCTCTTAATTGCTTTGTTTGTGAATCAATTTCATTGCACAGAAAATTATACTCTGTTTTCTATTCTTCTTGTAAAAGGAATTTGATTGAATATTGATTCTTAGTTTTGAAATAGTTTTGAAAGTGATAAAGATCCTGTGGTAATACTCTGATTTTAAATTTTAATTGGACAAGGTTCAACCAATTCACCAACCTATTGGTTGTGTTGAAGTATTCTTATCATTTTCAAAATCTTCTATAAATACAACTGATGTGTTGCAAACACATCTTAGTTTTAGGTTACATTTCAATTAAATCATTAGGAAATAGGTTAGAATAAGTTAGTTTATTATTATGATTCTATTTTATCTCATTTTATCACCAAGTTATGATTTCAGGTCTAAAAAGAGGAAGTTCAAAGCAAAAGAAGGAAGAAAACAAGATTCAAGATCTCACGCGGATCGCGCCAGGATCCGTGCGAGTCGCGCCATAGGAAAAATTGAAGGCCCAGTTTCGAAGACTCCACGCTATCAGCGTGGAGGTTCACTCAATTAGCGTGACTAGGCCGCAAGAACCGTGCCAACAGCGCCAGGATCCGCGCGAATCGCGCCAGAAGCTCAGCATCAAGCAATACTTGCATGGACTTCACGCGATTAGTGTGAAATACCACGCTATCAGCGCCATCAGTGTGGAATTGATTTCTTGCCTGATTTAAAATGATCTGTTTTGAGATTTTGCAAAGTTTTAGGCTTTGTTACTGTAATTAAATCATTCTATAAATACAATGCCTCTAGGACTGAAGAAACACGATTGGACACCATTAGACGCCATTCAAGGGCTTGGAAACCATTGGAAGTCAAGAATCAAAGCTAGATTACTGCAGAATAATGTTTATTTCAACAGCTTTGGTGTTCTTGAAGCCTATGTCAGGCTAAATTCTGTATTATGGTTTGGCCAAGAACCGATGTAAACTCCTCTGTAACTTGACTGCTATTGAATGAGAATGTTTTGATTGTTTTATTCTATTCTGTTCTTATTTGTCTTATTCTTATTTGGGATTGATCACTCCAATTAAGTGCTGAGAGTTAGGATTCGCAATAGGGATGTTGGGATTCTAATTTCTGACCTGATTAGAATAATAGTTGTTCATTGCCTAGGGATAGGGATGCATGGCTGCAGAACTTTACAATATATTCTTTGAAATGCTTAACTTGATAGAATTCACTAAGGGATTAGGTTTTCGATTCAGGTTAAAGGGTTAATTCGCTAAGGGATTAGGGGTTAACTAAACTAGAAAAGATTTATTTTGTGAACAATCAGACATAAGCGAACCTTATGATATAGTCTTTTATATGCTTGATAGGAATTGCTGAGGAATTAGGATTCTTGTTAAAGGACTAAATTGCTAAGGAATTAGGATTTATTAAAATCGGAAAGATGTATCATTTTAATTTCAATTTTATATTCAACACACAACACACAACAACAATTCTGCACAATTTATTTCTTTTTACTTCCAATCACTTAGACTTAATATTATTGTGAATTTCACCCCAATCCCTGTGGAGACGATACTCTACTTACCCACTTTATTACTTGAAACGAGAGTGCACTTGCTGTGCGCTTATTTCGCAACAAGTTTTTTTTGCGCCGTTGCCGGGGATTGGTAAACGGATTTTTACAGTAATTTTTAATCTTTGTAATTGGAATTTTTGTTACTAATCGCTTCTCTGAGTTTTATGAGAGGTTCAGTTAACTTTGAGGATTTACAGTTCGATCCTGAAATTGAAAGAACCATCCGAAGGAGACTAGCCAGACAAAGGAGGAGAGAAGCTGAAAACTTTGACTTTGATTCACTCCCTGAATTAGAGTCAGAAGTAGAGATGGCTGAGGAAAGAAACAATCAGCGGAGACCGGAGGATGAACTAATGGAAGACATTCTGGCTCCCATGTTCACAAGACCCAACTCCAGCATTGTGAGGCCGCCAATCCAAGCTAATCATTTTGACATAAACCCTTCATTAATAGCATTGGTGGAACGTAGTCAGTTTGGAGGGGAGGATTTTGAAGACCCACATGACTTCATTGACAGATTTCTCAAAATCTGTGACACTATCAGACACCAAGGGGTTTCAGATGATGCAGTAAGACTAAGCCTATTCCCTTTTGCTGTTAAAGGAAATGCATTGAGATGGCTAAATAGACAAACTTCCAATAGCATCTCAACTTGGGAAGACTTAGTCTCGAGATTCTTTGCCCAATACTTTTCCATGGACAAATATAACAGGTTGGTAAATGAAATCACCAACTTTACTCAGAATCGAAAAGAATCCCTATGTGCTGCTTGGAACAGATTCCAAGAATTGATCAGGAAATGCCCACAATATGACATGCCTGTGGGTAAGCAGGTACGTATTTTCTTTAATGGTATGATTCTTGAATCACGCATGATTGTTAATGTTGCAGCAGGGGGTACTATAAGGTCGAAAACTGTAGCTCAAACATATGAGCTGATTAATTCTTTGGCTCGTAATGAAAATGAGAGTATAACCATTCAGCCAAAGAGAGAACCAATTCAGTTGTCCAGCAATGATGCAATGCTTGCAGAGCAGAAAATCTTGGCCCAACAGCTGGCCAAGTCAACTGAGAAAATAGATAGATTACAAGTCTCTGCAGCATAAGTGGCAACCAGCAAACCACGTGTTATCTGTGAGTACTGCCAAGGTGAGCATGAATCTAATGTATGTCCTATTCTTGTTGGATCTGATCCTGTGCAAGTTAATGGAGTGTGGAATGATTAGAGGCAGCAGCAGCCATATCAGAGAAACAACAATTTTGCTGCGGGAAACAACTACCAGAGGAATGCACAAGGAGGAGGATTAGACTATAAGTCTAGTAATTATTCAGCCTCTTCCCATTCCAACCACTAGTATTTCTGAACTTGAGAAGGTAGTGATGCAGCTGTCACAAACAACCACTGAGCACATACAGGCAACAAATGCTTTCATCCAAGAGACTAGAGCTCACCACAGAAATCAAGATGCCTCCATCCGGAATCTTGAAATTCAAATTGGTCAATTGGCGAAGTAAATTTCTGAGAGGCCACAAGGACAGTTTCCCAGTGACACAGTTATAAACCCAAGGGAACATGTCAATGCTATCACCACTGTTGCGAACACGGCAAGTGCACCGCTTGTTTCAAGTAATAAAGTGGGTAAGTAAAGTATCGTTCTCCACAGAGATTGGGTTGAAATTCATAGTAATATTTAGTCAATGTAATTGGAAATAAAAAGAAATTATTCGTGAAGAAATGTTGTGTGTTGAGTGTTGGAAAGTAAAACAGACTATACAGGAAATGCAGTAAATAATTCGGAGTGTTACCAATGGAAGAAACAATTGTGGTCAGGCACAATCCCCTTTGATTCCTACCTCTTTCACTTAACTGGTTACAACATTTGCTTACTCAAATGGTATATCTTTCCTATTTTCGTAAATCCTAATTTCTTAGCAATTTAACCCTTTAACAAGAATCCTAATTCCTTAGTGATTCCTATTAAGAATATAAAAGACTACATCAAACAGTTTGCTTATTTCTGATTGTTCAGAGAATAAATCTTTCCTACTCTAGTTAATCCCTAATTCCTTAGTGAATTAACCCTTTAACCTGAATCGAAAACCTAATCCCTTAGTGAATTCTATCGAGTTAAGCAATTAAAAGAATTTACTATAAGGTTCTGCAGCCACGCATCCCTATCCCTAGGTAATGAATAATTGTTATTTTACGAAAGTCAGAAATTAGAACCCCAACGTTCCCATTGCGAATCCTAACTCTAAATATCTAAATAGAATGGCCAATTCCAAAATAAGAATAAAATAGTGAAGAACAGAGTAAAATAAAACAATCAAGATATTCTCATTCAATACCAGTTAAGTTACAGAGGAGTTCACATCAGTTCATGGCCTTCCCACAATATAAAGTTTAGCTTGACATAGGCCTCAAGAATACAAAAGCTGTTGAATAATTCATGATTATGCTGAAACCCTAGCCTTGATTCTTGAATTCCAGAGGTTTAGAATGATGGAATATGAGTTTCTCTGGATAATAGATGATATTCAGTGTGTATCTGTGTGTATTTCTTCAGTCCCAGATGCCTTGTATCTATAGAATGGTTTAATTACAGTAACAAAGCCTAAAACAGTGCCAAAATTCGAAACAGATGAATTAATTAAGGAAACAGAATCTCCATGGCGCGACCCGCGCGAAGTCCCGCGCTGATCACGCTGGCCTTTCGAATGAACTCCACGCTGATCGCGTGGAGTCTTCGAGCTGAATGGCTTGATGCTGGACTTCTGGCACTGATAGCGCTGATGTGGCACGATCCGCGCTGGAGCTTCGAATAGGTGACGCTGTTAGCGTGGCCCTGGCGCGATTCACGTGGCTTCTTCGAGTTGAATGGCTGGCTTTCGAGCATCTTGCGCTACTAGCGTGAAGTCCCGCGCTGATTGCGCGGCTTATTCGAATCTGATGCTTGTTAATTTTCACTTGGCGCGACTCGCGCCGGATCTGGCGCGATCCGCGTGAGTCTTTGAACTTGCTTTTCTCTTTTCTTTGCTTGATTCTCCTCTGTTTGGCCCTGAATTTGCACATATGATAATGAAATGAGATTAAATCAAACTTAATAATAAACTAACCTATTCTAATCTATTTTCTTACACATTTAACTACATTCAATCCTAAAACTAGCCTAAAACTAAGATGTGTTTGCAACACATCAACCACCAGGAGTGGTAAGGTGCTCACTCCACCAGAAAAGCCTGAGGTAAGCAATAAAGAAGCTGAGAAGAAGAATACAGCAGACGATGCAGAAGAAGAAAAACCTGCAGGAAAAGAGAAGAAAGATGGAAATTCTGCATCTCCATAGAAGAAGTGGGATTTCTCTCGCTTTGAGAAACCCCCATATCCAGTGCAGACCAAGCAACAAATTCAGCAGCAGCAGTTTGCCAGGTTCTTAGACATGTTTAAGAAGTTACATATAAATATCCCATTTGCTGAGGCATTAGCCAATATGCCTAATTATACAAAATTCATGAAGGAACTTCTGTCTAAGAAACATAAGTTAAAGGACTGTGAAACAATAGCACTCACTAAGGAGTGCAGTGCCATCATTTTAAGAAAACTTCCAAAGAAATTGAAAGACCCTGGAAGTTTTAATATCCCTATAGCCATAGGAAATATAAATGTAGGGAGGGCACTATGTGACTTAGGGGCTAGTATAAACTTAATGCCATTATCAATGTGTAAGTCCCTAGGCATAACTTAATTAAAACCTACTAGAGTTTCCTTGCAACTAGCAGACTGTTCCTTAAGGAAACCATCAGGGGTCATAGAAGATGTGTTGGTCAAAGTAGATAAGTTCATTTTCCCTGCAGACTTTATTATGTTAGATATAGAGGGTGAAAGTGAAATCCCTCTGTTGTTAGGGAGGTCCTTTTTAGCAACTGCTAGGGCATTAATTGATGTAGAACAAGGAAAATTGGAACTTAGGATGGATAATGAGTCTGTTGTTTTTAATGTTTTCAATACTGTGATAGATCCATCTGACACACATAATTGTTCTAGGTTAGATTTTCTGGATAATGTTGTTTGTGCAGGTATGACAGCAGATACAGCTGCAGCAGAAAATGCAAAAGAAAATACAGCAGAAGCAGAAAATAGTGCAGCAGAAATTGCTGCAGAATTGAGTATTCCAGACCAGGAAAACACATCAGAAACCATTGAACTTGTGCTGGAGGTACTGCAGAAAAAGGAAAATCCAGCAGAAGATGTGGCAACACCCAAGAAGCAATCGAGCAAAAAGCTGGATGCTGCACAAAAGAAATACCAAACTGCAGGAAAAACACATGTAGCTGCAGATGAGAATGCTCGAACCTGTAAAGGGAAGACCAAGAAGTGGCGTAACAAAATTCGCCAAAAAGAAATTGAGCCAGGACAACAGATATTGCTCTCAAAATATCGCCTGAAGTTTCCAGGTAAGTCAGAATTCTTCTGGTCTGGTCCTTTCTTGGTGCAAAAGATTTGTCCTCATGGAATAGTTGAGATCTCTTCTTTAGACAAAGGCAGGACTTTTAAAGTTAACAAATGTCGGCTAAGGCTTTACCTTGGAGACCAAGTGATTGGAGACACTGTTTCTATTCCGTATAAATCCACAAATGATTAAACAGCAGGACGCGTCTAGCTTAAGACGTTAAACGAGCAATCTTTTGATGTAAATACATGCTTTTAAGTTCTATTTTAAATTTAATAGCATTAGGACCATCTTCATGCATATTTAAAATTTTAGTCAATATAGGTTTAGTTACATAAACAAAAAGCAATCCAAAAAGAAAGACAAAGGGCTGTCAAAGGCACCGTGCGGATCGCGCCAAGTGCGGTGCTAACCGCGCCACAATGCGGGCAACTCACGCTAATCAGGTGACAAGTGGCGCTGACCGCGCCATTAATTCGTGCCTAAAAGCCAATTCTTCACGCTAGTAGCACGGGTTTTTGCGCGAGAAGTTCGAACCAGAACCCCCTTCGGCATCATTTCACGCTAACCGCGTAGACAATGGCGCCAACCGCGCCAAATGTTCGAGCTAAAAAGCCCTTCAGTGACTAGCGGCGCGGATCGCGCGAGATGCTGGAAACAGTTTCCTAGAAAAGGGTAAGCTGGGAAATTTAAGACTCAAGGCTTTGAACTGTAATCCATTAACTGGTTTGAGTTGGATTAAAGCATAGGCACATTGATTCGATTTTAGCTGTACACATATATGTCTGTGTTGTGCCTGAACTTGTGAAGTCTGCTTTCATTATAACCAAGAATTAAATATGACTTGTGGCCAGCATGACTTAAGGCCACACACTAGGCTAAATCTGGGAATCCAGGTGAGACTATTCAATTCTCTGTCATAATGTGCATAGTGTGTACTGGCCACTGGTGAACTTGAAGTGGTGTCTGCATAAAATGTTTGCATTATATCTGGTCTAGTACATCTAATGAATCAAATCTGGGAATTATTAAGACTTATCTTCTGCTTGTAACTGAACCAAATGGATAGCTGGACTGTGCTTGTTAGTGTAAATATAATGAATTGTCCACTTGCTGTTTGCTATCTTGTTGGTACTGAGTGAAATCTTGGTTATCCTGAACCAAGATTTTAATTGAAAACTGTTTTTGAAGGGCATAAAGAACACTGATTGCCTAATGAGAACCCTGATGACTGATACTGCACTGTTTAATTTGTTTTTGAGAGTTCTCACGATTTTAAATCTGGGAATCATAGGCACACTACGAAATTCTGGGCAGATTGATTTCCCAAATGCTTCTAAACATGCTGTGAACTGTGCTGTTATTTTTGAATACTATTAACTAATGCACAGTCTACTTGATCTGAACTACATCTAAAGGATCAAATCTGGGAATTCACCCCACTGCATCAAGTATATGTTTGGAATTTTTCTGCATTTCAGGGTGAAGAGATTGAGGAAGACAAGCAGGAAGTGCTGCTGCATCCTGCAGCAAAGTGACAACCAAGGACTATTTCATTTGTTTATTGTTCTTGTTTTTTTTATTCTCAGTATGTTTTAGTTTAGCTGTTTTGTGAATTAACTGTTTTAAGTGTGTTTTGTTTGGATTGATGTTCATTCTAGTTGTGATTCTTAAATAATGCATACATCATTGAATATTTAGCAGCACATAATCCTTTTCATGTATTGCTGGGGACAGTAATTTTCTAAATTTGGGAATGGGTGCATATGCATTATTTGCTGAATCACATTCAAGAAACAAAGGATGTCCAACAGAAAATTTTTGTTTTAGTTATTAGTTTAAATTTTTAGCTGAATATTTCAATAAAAGTTGGCAACACATCAGATTTTTCAGATTAAAAAGTGAATGTACACAGTAATGGATAGGATTTCTCTGATGAAAGCTTTTGTGAAATGAAACATAGCATGAATTGCATGATACATGAATGGAATTTGAATTGTTGCTATATGATATGCATGTTGAAGTTGAAATGTTGCTTGAAATGAAGTTAGCAATGATTGACTTGAGTTTAGCACCTGTGAGATTTTGGGCCAAACAGTAATTATTTTTCTTTCTGAGAAACTCCAATTTCATAGTTTAAGGACCCTCACTTTTGTGCCAGGTTTATTTAGCAAAAAACCCTGTTAAGGGTGTGGCGCGGATGGCGCAAGGGTTGGCGCTGATCCCGCTAGACCCACTGGAATGTGGCGTGGGAGTGCCAGGTTCTCTGGAAGCTGACGCCAGGGGCGTCAATGTGGCGCCAAGGGCGCCAGAGGTTTTCCAGCCAGCGCGAGTCGCGCCAAGGGCAGCGCGGTTGGCACGGGAAGTGGCCTAGAAAACTCATTTTCCCTGGTTTTCCACGTGGCCAGCGCCAAGGTTGGCACGGATAGCGCCATAGGTTCTGGAAGCTGGCGCTGGAGGCGAGGGAGTGGTGCTGGAAGCGCCAGACCCACCGCCATTGCGGCACGGGTAGTGCAGGAGTTGGCGCGGATCGCGCCAGAGCTCGGGCAGGGCCACTATATAAGGCCAAAAACTCGAAAATGAAGGGGAAAATCTGTGCTTCTTCTTCCCCACGACCCCAGCCTCCATTAGAGAGTATCCCAAGCTTTCTAGGACCTTTTGGCTTGGCTAAAACACCTCCCAATGACTTGTGATTGTGAGAGAAACCCTTTGAGAGCTTAAATCCTTCATCCTTTTTCTTAAAAACCCCTTGAGAGTGAGAATTGGATTCTCAAGGAAAAGCTCAGAGAACTTGAGACTGGCGAGGACCCACGGCTTGGGAAGGACAACAGAGCTTGAGGAAGCTGCCCTGAAGTCTTTCTAGTCGCCACTGAGGTAAGAGACTCAAGTTTCTCCGTTTACTTTTGATCCTGGGGGTTTCTATGAATAGTGACCCACTTGAGCTGGGGCTAGAATTAGCCCAGGGTCCTGTAGAGAAACTTGTTTAGAATGGTTTAGTGATGAAGGATTAGCTTTCAGTTTCTGATTTAGAGAACTTTGAATCTTGGCTCTGTGGCTTGTATGTGTGGCTTGTGTGATAAGTCACTTGTGGTTTTGGAGCCATGCCAGAGCCTTGATTCTGCTTGTGTTGATCCTGAGAGGCTAGTGGAATGGTGCCTTGGTTAAGTTTTAGGCCGTTCCAGTGATTTTGAACCATGAGGCTTCTGTGAGATTATGCTCTGTTAGGTGAGCTGCATTGAGTCTGTGATGACTCAGATGCTTTGTATGCAGCCATGGTGGACCTTGTATGGTCTGAGAGAAGCATAGTGATGGCTTGATTTGATTGAACCCTAGGATAGGGGAATTCTGCTATGATATGTTCTGATTGAATGTCTATTGGATTGATTTTGATATGAGACTGCATATGCCTTGATTAGGGCTTGATTTTGAGACTATTTGTGGCGGGAGCCACAGAGCAGGGACAGTACCACAGACTGAGACCTTGCCAGGTAAGTTCAGTGTTCCTTGGGATGATTTCCCATCTTGTGTGCCACACCACACTCTGGGGGAGTGGTGGTCATTTCATGATGCATGCATTGGTAGTTGCATCCTCATAATGATATATGTATGCATCTGTGTTTGATTTGTGATGTGATATGACTGTGATAGATCTGTTGGCCAATAGATAGATATGGACCTCCCTAGGAGATGGTGGTTTCCTCCTAGCATGGCTAGCTCATGGTTGAGGTAGCTCCCAGGGGATTGGTTCCCACAGGCCAGGGGAATAGAAGTTGAGGTAGCTCCTTCTATTCTCGGAGGTACCATATATTGTGCATTCATGCGAAGGGTTAGCACCCAATGGGATGGCACAGGTGTGAGTGCCGGTCTCACACTGATATAGGCATTGAGGTAGCTCCGCCAGGCATTGAGGCAGCTCCGCCATGTTTGTATGATATGCTTATATTGTTATAAGGGCCAGAGGGCCAGGCCAGTGGGCCAATTGCTTGTGTTATCTGATGTATGTGTTATGGAAGTGGGTCAGGGTGGAGGAGATGCCTCCATGGACCCTGAGCTTACTGAGATGTGTTATCTCACCCCGTGTGGGGAATTATGATTTCAGGTGACTCTTCTGGAGGAAGAGAGCAGTCTCAAGGCAGGAGGCCCCAGTAGAGACATGGGCTGCTTGACTGAGAAGCAGTAGATGGAGCTTGAAGGCTCAGATTTGTTTTGATTATATTTTGTACCCTTGATAAGGGATGGTGTGTGTGTACACCTGATACATGTATAGTTCTGTATACCCTCTGTGAGGGCAGATATTCTTTTGTATCACCATAATGTGGCGTGAACTGTGATGTATATGTTTGTACAGAACTATTTATGATATGTATATGAGACTTTCCTCCTAAGTATAAATATTGTATAATTGATAATCTGCCTAAGCCTTTTAGTTATTTGTCTTTATGGTGTATGTTATGAGTAATTGGATCGGTAGGGGTGTGTTTAATTGTCTTGTGTGTGTGTTATGTGATATGTTTTATTCCATACATAATGAATCAAAAAAAGCGATTCTATGCTTCCGCTGAGATTTGAAATCATGTTTTAAGTGCTAAACTGATATTATTAATGATAACACGTCGGAGGCCTACGGGGTGTTACATTTAATGGTATCAGAGCGGTTTCTTGATGAGAACATTATGTATGGAAATTGATTTGGTGCTTGTCTGTGGTTGTTTGACATGAGCATTGCATGAGGGTGCATTAACTGTGGGCCTGATCAACTCACTGTGTGATGTACATGTGTAGTGCCATGGTGAGACCTAGAGGCACCCGTGGGGCTACCAGTGCCCAGACTAATCCAGTTGCAGCTGCACTGGTCACCATGCAGGCAGAGTTAGCTGCTAATAGATAGGTTCAGGCAGATATGTAGCAAGAGATGGCTGCAAACAGACAGACTCGGGGGGAGATGCGGCGAGAGATGGCTGCAACCCGAGAGGTGAATGAAGCCTTGATGAAGGCTAATCATGATTTGCTAGAGGAGGTGAAGAACCTCAGGAGAGATGACAGAGCATCCTCCACACCTCCTATCCTTGATGGCGAGGGTAGTCGCCAGCAGACTGGTGGGAGTCACCAGAGAGGGGATCTGATGTCCCAAGTAGAGGCTGAGAGTGATCCAGTAGCTAGAGGGAAGATGCTGATTACATTCAAAAAGCATGACCCTCCAGTGTTCTCAAGGGGCTATGATCCAGTGGCTGCAGCAGGGTGGCTGCAATCCTTAGAGAAGATTTTCGAGGTGATGGAGTGCCCCGATCACCAGAGGTTGCTGTATGCAACCTATATGCTTCAGGGTGACGCCCATAAGTGGTGGAAGACCACAGTTTCACTTCTGAGAGGCCAGGGAGAGGTGATTACCTGGCAGTTGTTCAAGGCCTGTTTCCTGGACAGGTATTTTCCTAGAGATGCCCAGGAGCAGAAGCAGGCTGAGTTTGATGGACTCGTTCAGGGGACCATGACGGTGGACGAGTATCTGGCCCAGTTTAATGAGATGGCTCAGTATGCACACTTCAGGAGACCTATGCCTGAAGCTGAGATTCTAGCAGCTAAGTTCCTCAGGGGACTTAGAGACGACATTCAGGTGTTGGTAGCTGGTCTTGGGTCACGAGATATGGATACCCTGGTGAGACAGAGTCGCCAGGTGGAGGGTATCCTACAGAGACAGCAGAGAGGCGGACAGCCTACTCCCTCAGACAGACAGGAGGGGAGAAGGCCCAATGGTTCTAGCCCGTCAGGAAAGGGCAAGGGAAAGATGTTGAGAGTCTCTACACCCTCTGACAGATTCAAGAGGGGTTTGGCCCGGAGGAGATCAGTTACCAAGTGTCTAGCTTGTGGGAAGGAGCATACAGGAGCCTATTCCTCAGGCCAGATTATCAGTTTCCGTTGTGGCAAGCCAGGCCACAAATCCAGAGAGTGCCCACAGACAGAGAGACCGGTACAGGCTGCTCCAGCAGATGTGATGGCACCCACAGCAGGGCGGGTGTATACTGTAGACGCCAGAGAGGCAGCCAGAGCTCCAAACTTGATCAGTGGTACAGTTCTGATCGATGATTGTGATATTAGAGTGTTGTTTGATTCTGGAGCCACACATTCCTTCATTCAGGATGTGATTGTTGATAGGCTCAGATTGCCTAAACTCAATTTTGCCCCTCCGATGGAGGTTATTGTGGAAAATAAGAAACACTCACAATTAACCAAGAGGGGGGTGAATTGGTTAAGTATAGATATTCAAAATTTTCTTGTTAAAAATCAGAGTTAAAAATGCCCTTTGGATCTTTATCACAAAACTAAATGAATATCCTTATCCAAGTTCAATCCAAGACTTGATATGCTTAAATTTTAAACACACAGAAAACAGAGTTCAATCAGAAACTATAAAGAATGCAATAATTAAAACAAGAAACAAGATTTATACTGGTTCACCTCAAAACTAGAGGCTACATCCAGTTTCTTCTACTCAACACTAGAGTAGAGTTCTACTATTGCAAATATATTTCTTACAAGATATTACAAGCTTCTCTTTCTCAACCCTAGAGAAAGTTCAGTGATCTAAAACCCTATTAGACCCTTAGAAGCTAAACCCACATTGAGAAACCTACTCAGTTGTCATTGGAGAAAACCTATCTCCCTTGGAGAAACACTATCCCCTCTTGCAAGAAACCCCAATACAATAGAATCAACAAAATACAAAGATATTGCAGAAAAACGAAATACCCACAAAGATTTAGGAAAGAATTCACCTGATGATCCAAGATAGAAATGCAAATGAATGAATGACCTCAGGTTGAATGTAATCTAAGGATGCATAATCAATTCCTAAGCCTTTGTGACTGAGTAAGCTTGCTTCACTAACAATCTTAGTTACCCATCAATGAATCATTGAAGCAAGACTCAAGAACCCAGAACAACCTTTTGTGAACTCTTAGATGCCTTTAAAGAATGCTCAGAAATCGTAAAAAATCAACTCAGTAATGATCTCTCTTAGTTCTACTTTCAGAAAGGCAAAGGGTTCTATTTATAGTTGAAATCGTAACAGAGTTAATCGATTAAATGCGCTCCTCACGCTCCTGTAATCGATTAAAATCATTAATGCAGAATCAGATTTTCAACTAATGGTTAAGATAATCGATTAACCCGATACGTAATCGATTAAATCTGTTTGAGCAAAAATACTGATTGTAAAGTGTAATCGATTACATCCAATTGTAATCGATTAAGTCAGACATATGCTAAAATCAGTTTTATAAAGAATAATCGATTACATCCAGTGGTAATCGACTAATGCAGTCCTACACTTAAATCATGTTTGTGAAGAATAATCGATTACTATTAATGGTAATCGATTAAGGCAGAGTGACCAATTTTATCTAATGAGCATGTAATCGATTACAACATTATGGTAATCGATTAAAGCAGTCACACGACCAAATTTCAAGTATGCTGAGTTGTGTGTAATCGATTAACCCGATACGTAATCGATTAAATCTGTTTGAGCAAAAATACTGATTGTAAAGTGTAATCGATTACATCCAATTGTAATCGATTAAGTCAGACATATGCTAAAATCAGTTTTATAAAGAATAATCGATTACATCCAGTGGTAATCGACTAATGCAGTCCTACACTTAAATCATGTTTGTGAAGAATAATCGATTACTATTAATGGTAATCGATTAAGGCAGAGTGACCAATTTTATCTAATGAGCATGTAATCGATTACAACATTATGGTAATCGATTAAAGCAGTCACACGACCAAATTTCAAGTATGCTGAGTTGTGTGTAATCGATTAACCCGATAAGGTAATCGATTAAAGTGTTTATGCTTGGTTTTCCAGAAACCTTAAGAACAAAATAATCTATTAAGATTAGCTAGTAATCGATTATTGCTCCTTTATGCTGTTTTCTTAGCTTTCTCTTAATTTTCTAATTAACTGCTTAACTCCTCTATGATGCAATACTTAAATGATACATGAATGCTATAATGACTTGGATCATCATGATGCTTTCAACCCTTTTACATTAAATCACAAACAATCATCTTCAATGCTTGATCCATGTTGAAAGTCAAAACTCCAAAACTTGCACCTTGATTGAATCTTTACTTGATCTTCATTCAGTTCCCCCTCAACTCAATAATCTCCCCCTTTTTGGCTTTAAACATGCCAAATTTCCAATTGAAAAGCAATGGGTCTTTGTGATTGAATGAGAAGGCTTCCAGTATTTTTGTACTTTGCTTATTACCTGAAAAATCAAAAATTCTTTCCAAGAACAAGTGTTAAAGGTATCTGATCTTTAATCATTATTCATTCCTAACATATATGTATCTTTATCAAGCTTTTTCAAGTCTTAACTCCCCCTTAATTTCTCAATTTATGCAACTGAAAATTCAGTTAAAAAATGACACGAAAAATAGAGGTGAACAGAGTATGATGCAGAGCATTTGCATTTTCGTTTGATTTTCAATTTTTCTCCCCCTATTTGGCTTTTTAAAGTCAAAAATTGAATAACAGTGGATAATTGATAAACAGAAGGCATAAATTTCATTTATAGAGGCTAAGAAGTACATTTGAATGTAGAAATACAAAGCAGAAAAATAGAGTACATGAAAACACGAATTTTATTGATGTAAACTGAAAGTTACAAATAGAAAGCAGATCAGACAAACACTAAATCTAGATTTATTACATAGAGAGCAGATCTGGCAAAAACCAAATCTAGTGAATCCTAATTCTAGAAAGCAGATCAGACAAAATCTAATGAATTCTAAGATATTTGCTGAAGCTGTGTCCTTTTATGCTTTCCATTAACAATATCCGGACACTCTCTAATGACTTTCAAGACTCCATATAACATAGCCTTGATATCCTCTTGAAGCTTTAGCATGGTCTCAGCCTTAAGGTCCTGAGAAGGATAATTCTCCAGGCTTCCAAGGTTTAACCATAATGATTTGAAAAGAAAGGAGAAGACTAAGAAATGGAAGAGAGACTTGATGCAGATTTTCCAAAGACAGACAATAGCTATTTATAGATAATAAAGGCAGTTCAGTGATCAACTTTTCAAAAGATGTAACTGTTGGGAACGAATTTAAAGCATTGGAAGTTGCATAGATTCTGAGTGGTCAGTTTTGATGGCACATAATGCATTGATTGGACGGTTATAGATTAAAAAAAATTTAGAAAACACGTAACAGCTTGAATAATCGATTATATTATTGTGTAATCGATTATTCCAGAGGAGATATAATAATACCTATACAGTGTAATCGCTTACTATATAGTTGGTCAGAGGTTGAAGATGAAACGTAATCGATTGTAATGTAAATGTAATCGATTATATGGCCATTAATGTTTTTAGAACTTGGGAATGAACAATTTAATCGATTAACTTTTATGATAATCGATTATTCCAGCACGTCCTAGAATTTCAATGATGAATTAGTAATGTCGTAATCGATTATTCCGATAGGTAATCGATTACTCCAGAGTGACATACATTAAACTTTGTGAAGCGTAATCGATTTCAAATCTTGTGTAATCGATTATAATGATCTGATTTTCAAACAGGATTTTAGTTTTATTTGAAATAATCGATTATTCCGATGGTTTAATCGATTATGTCAGCACGAGAAGTAGAAAACAGGTTCTTTTATCATTTTGCACAGCTTGCTAGTTTTGGATGCAAAGTATAACACTAACACTATGGCTTTCAAAGTATAGAATCAGAGCATTTGATGATAATAATAAAGGCAAATCAGCACACAAAATTGCACATATACCAAATCATACTCATGCTAGCATATGTTATGTTCATCCAGAATTCCTAGCATGTTTCTAAGAGTGTAAAATCTATCCTTAGGCAAAGGTTTAGTAAATATGTCAGCAAGTTGATGATGTGTATCAATAAATTCTACCTTGATGTTACCTTTTTGCACATGATCTCTTATAAAATGATGTCTAATCTCTATGTGCTTGGTTCTTGAATGCATCACAGGATTCTTTGAAATATTAATGGCACTTGTATTATCACACAGCAATGGGATCTTCTTTAACTCTACTCCATAATCTTGTAATTGTTGCTTAAGCCAAATACTTTGCGCACAGCAACTACTTGTTGAAATATATTCAGCTTCTGCAGTTGATAAAGCCACACAAGCTTGCTTTTTGCAGTGCCAAGAAATGAGTGAGCTTCCAAGTAGATGACAAGTTCCACTAGTGCTTTTCCTATCAAGCTTACATCCTGCAAAATCTGAATCAGAATAACCAATGATATTAATTGATGCATCTTTAGGATACCAGAGCCCCACTTTGGGT
>PYAF01003232.1:61597-72508 GCA_007407185.1 Glycine tomentella
CGATTCCTCCTAGTATGGCTGGCTCTTGGGTGATGATGATCCCGGGGTGATGATGATCCCCTAGGCCAAGGGAATAGGAGACGGCTATTCCTTCTATTCTCGGAGGTACCATATATTGTGCATCCATGCAAAGGGGTAGCTCCCAATGGGATGACACAGGTGTGAGTTCCGGCCTCACACTGGGAGACGGCTATTCCTCCCCATTCTAGGAGACGACAATTCCTCCTACTCTGAGATATTGATATAGGAGACGGCTATTCCTCCTATTACGTGGCATTATTATAGGAGATGGCTATTCCTCCTACTCTGAAATGTTTAGCCACGTTTGTATGATATGTTGTGTTGTTGTGAAAGCCAGAGGGCTAGGCCAGTGAGCCATTTGACTGTGATACTTGTTTGTGTGTATTATGATAGTGGGCCAGGATGGAGGATATTCCTCCATGGATCCTGAGCTTACTGAGATATGCTATCTCACCCCGTGTGGGGTTTATGTGGTTTCAGGTGAACCCTCTAGAAGAGAAGAGCAGTCTCAGGGCAAGAGGCCCATCAGAGACTAGACTGCTTTGGCTGAGGAGCAGCATAGAGAGCATGAAGGCTCCATAGTTTATTTTGTGTTTGATGTATAGTTCTGTACACCTCTACTGAGGGTTGATATTATTTTGTAGCACCATGGTGTGGTGTGAAACTGAGATGTATATATTGTACAGACCTTTGATGATATGTATATGATACTTTCCCCTAAGTATATGTGTTGTATATTGCTACTCTGCCTAAGAATTTTGTTATCTGTCTTAATTATGTTTGATTGGATAACTGGATCAGCAGGAGCGTGATTTATGGTTTTGTATATTTATTTCTCGACATAATTATGATTCCATACATAATGTATCAAGAAATGCGATTCTGTGCTTCCGCTGAAAGTTTATTTTATATTGCTATGATAATCTGATATTATTAATGATAACATGTCGGAGGCCTACGGGGTGTTACAGTTAAGGAATAGAAAATCAAAACACAAACAAATTTATACTGGTTCACTTCAACACTAGAAGCTACATCCAGTTTTCTTCCAACCAACACCAGGTTAAGGTTCCACTATTATAATTTTCAATTCTTACAAGCAATTACAAAGTCTCCCTTTATCAACCCTAGATAAAGAACAAAAATCTAAAACCCTATTAGATTCTAAGAGACAAGAACCTGAGAACACTACTCAGTTCTTTCACCTAGAGAACCCCTTCTCTAGTTCCAAGCAAGAACCCAATTACAATAGTCAAATCACAAAGAAAATACAAAACAAAAATCACAACCAGATTAAGGAGAGAAACAACCTGATGATCTAATGATGCAATGCAATATGATATTACCATATCAGGTTGAATGAATGAAAATCAAATAGCACAACTTTCCTTAATCTTGAAATGGTTTCAAGCTCCAATATTGAATCACATATTCATGATTTAAGGCACAAAGGAGCAAGAAACAATTGAACACTTAGAAAACACTTAAGAATGCTCACAAGACTGTTTAAGCTAAAAAAAATGAATGGGTAATGTTCCACAAAGTTAGAAAAGCAGTTGAGCCTTGGTTCTATTTATAACAAACTTTTGTAACTGTCAGTAATTGATTAAATGCTCCATATAATTGATTACTTTACTCATGTAATCGATTAAATCAAGATAGTAATCGATTAAACCGTTCATAAGTAATTCAGGATTTTCTCAACGAGCCAAATAATCGATTATTTCGTCCTGTAATCGATTAAGATAGGAAGCTTCAAAATATCAAAATGTACTATGTAATCGATTAAGACAGGAGCTTGTAGCATTCTAAAATACACTATGTAATCGATTACGAAATGTGGTAATCGATTAACTAATACAAACTTATGGTTTTCAACACATAGTGTAATCGATTACTAAAAATGGTAATTGATTAAAGCAGGAAGATGGCTTTTCCAATTAAGCCTGTGTAATCGATTACAATACCTTGGTAATCGATTCTTCCAGCAAGACTTAAAATCATATAAAGCTTTGTAATCGATTAATACCCATTAATAATCGATTATAATGTTCAACTAGGCAGTTTATATAAAACAAAGGTCAAATAATCGATTATTCCGATAGGTAATCGATTACATTGTTCTTGAAAGCTGTTCGAGAATAGTCTAAGAACAAAATAATCGATTATACCTTTAAGGTAATCGATTAAATTAGTACAAAAACCATTTTTCCAAAAACATTAGAATCAAATCAAAAACTTAGTCATTTTACTAAAGCCTTGTGATTTTTATTAATCAAATTAATTGAATTATAGAAGGATATGAATGCAATGTACTTGGATCACCAGAATTACTTTTCTCTTACACATTTCACACTAATTAATCTTCAAGGTATCCATTGCATGTTGAAAGCTCAAAACCAATGCTTGATTCCTTGCATTCTTTTAAGTAGCTCCCCCTGAATCCAACACAAGGTACACTAACCTATCAGCATGGACTTTGGATGAAAAAAGGGACTTGCACTCCAATAGACTCGGGACTTTAGAGGAAGACCAGGTGTAGAATCCAATTGTGAGACAACGGATACATGGAGATGAAGGTTATATATTGACGAAGCTTTGAAGAAGCAAGACACGAATCAACTACGTGATATTTTTCTTTTATTCTTTCATGTAAAACTTTCTATAAATTCTTGTAAAGATACTAAGCTCTCAAAACACTTTATATACCTTGAGAGAAGAGACTAAAAGTGTTGAGTTATATATTCATCTATGAGATGATAACATATTTAGTCAGTGTGCAATCTTCTAACAAATCTTGTTGATTTGTTTAGAGCTAACAGTAGCTTGGTAGGACAAAGAATATTGGTTTTAAGTCAAGCTTGGGATAGAGCTTGCAAGTGTAGAAGTCAGAAGTGGCAGTGAACAATACTTGTAACTTTGATAAGTTAGTGAAAACTTGGTGATTGCCAAGAACTGGACACTTAGGTTTAAGACGAACAAGTATAATTCTTTGTGTGCTTATTTATATTGTTTGAACTGACAAAGGGTTTTGAATTTATTTTTAGATCTTATATCTCCTTTTGTTTTACAAAGAAAATTATTTTTCTCATCATTTGACAAAGTCTGAATCAAAACCTTTCTAAGTGGTTTTAGGTTTATCTGCATTAGATGATAAACATATTTTCAATCTTAGAAAAAATTTAAATATATAAAAACACAATTCAATCCCCTTGTTGTGTTATTTGCTTCTACCCACCTCTCTCTGAAACCTACATGACCACGAGACTCCACCTCCACCCTACACCAACGTCGTACCTAAACACCACCACCACAACACCACGCCGTTATCCATCCCCTCCACTACCACACGCATCGTTCTAAGCCACAAACATGCACACAGCTCCAAACTCATTGTCGCGTTGTACCACCAAAATATAATTACATATTGATTAATCTGTAATACATTTTTTTATTTTGTTAACATATTCTGGCCTTTTAAGCCTTTGTTTTAAGAACTACATCTTTATTGAGTTAAATAATAAAACTCATGAGTTCTTTATCAAAATAAAAAGTGAAAAATATTTGTTTTTTTATTTGATTTCTAGTGCATCATAATCTTAAGATATTAAAATTTAAAGTACAAATTTGTTTATCTTAAAATATATTCATTTTAGAACAATGCTTACTTTAAAACTACCATAAGAAATAGATATATACAATTTTTTAAATTTCTATTTTATTAAATATATTACCAAATAAATAAAAAAAAATTGTGGAAGAGATTTTTTATATATCATAATGGAATAAAACTTTACAAAAGCCTTCTAATTTCATTTTGGTCCTTTAACTTTTAAAAATTAGAGTCATTTTGGTCCTTTTTTGTCAACTTGAAAATAATATTGTTAGTATTTTATAATTTTGCAGCAATTGATAAACACAAAAGGACTAAAATGACTCAAATTTAAAATTTAAAAGACAAAAATGAATCTTTTAAAAAATAATCAACAAAATGAATCTAAAAAAAATAAGATAAAGGATGACAACTATAATTTGGTTAAAACTTCTATACGTCAATTCATAAAAATTTAGTTTTGATTTTAAGACAATTATTTTTAAAGTCAATAAAATTATCATATAATTATTTATGATTAAATGATTTTTTAAAAATTAGTACATATATTATTTATTATTATATTAAATGCATCTTCACTTTTAAAATTTTAACAATTATTTCACATTTATTTTATTACTTAACTTTAATATATATATATATATATATATATATATATATAAAGACTTCACAATAAATGTCTATTAAATGTAAAGGGAAGCATTAAATAGGTTAAGGAATGATGAATTTTTTTGAAGGGTCCTTTACGGGCTAAAAAATTAAAAGATATGGTCACATACTCGACTCAAAATTGATTTATTTTCCCTCTTATTTAAAACATAAAACCTGAAATTGACTATGATGTCATTCAAGGTCCTTTTGTTGGTATATACCTGGTTAGTTACACTGTATTGAAAACCATGACGAAACTTTGTATCTCTCTTACCATATACGATTTGGTTCTTTCTTAAACAGACTTTGAACTTCTTTTTTTTATCAGAACAGTCTTTGAAACTTTCCATAGAAAGTGATATGCTTTTTTCCTCGATTTGAAGGATCGAAAGCAAAACTAGACATTATATTGCACATCAAATTAATTTGATTCAAGTCTAATACGACCACTATTAACAAAACTCTTTCTTGTATAGAGATTCAAACTCAAACTCTTGATTAAAATTACTCTTTAAATGATCATTTGTTCCGTGACTAATAATTACTCTCATAAAACGTCTATGAAACTTAAAATTTTGAAGAAGAAAAATATATTAATACTCCTATATATAAGAATATTGGGTGGAAATTAAACAAATAACTTTAATTTGGTCACAATAAGAAAAAAAATTCATATAATATCGTTGTTGTGTTTCTCTTAATAAAGTTAATGAACCTAGGCTTTAAAATAGATTCACTTGAATAGAAAATAAAACTATATTTCATATGGTTCCTTATAATAGTGACTTAACTTAACGGCAAAAGTATATGAAAATATTATTGCTACGCTAATATTACTTTAAATATTATAATTTTTAACGCATTTTTATTATTAGATAATAACTATGTTCGTCTTATCAAACAAAGTAGGCCTATCATTCCTATTCACTAAATTTCAGTATCCAAAATTTAGTAAAATTATTATAAATTTTACCTAATAATAAGAAAAAAAATCACTTTAATAATTTTCACTCTTCAAACCTCAATTTCCATTCTCTAGTACAGAAATTAGGCCATTTTTTATATATTTTCCATTCTCTAATAATTTTCACTCTTCAAACCTCAATTACCAATTGTGAATTGTGATTTTGATTAAAATTATCCTAATCATAAGAGCATTATTATCTTAATGTTTTTAATTATTCTATAACATGTCTTCTACTTGTCCAAAAACCTTCCTTAAAATACTATACTTTGTAATGATTTCTCCATAACTCCTCTCTTTTACTTTCTATAAATTTTACTGCAGAAAGAGTAGGGTAAGATTAGCGAAAGAAAATTATTTGTAGACACTCAAGTCTATTTGACACATAGAATGAGAAAGAGAGATAAGAGAGAAAAACGTAAATATAATAGATAATATATTTTTAATAATAATAAAAATAGAGAAAAAATGAATGTTAATAAGCAATTATTACATAATGCTGATGAGAAATAGATATTCCATAATCCTAGACTACTATGTGTCCATATTGTCTCAATCAATTTTTATGATACTTTTCAACTAAAAATTTTAATTTACAAAAAAGAATTAATAAAACTTAGATGTGTCACATAAAAATTAATTCAAACTATTGTTGTCTTCCAAGTAATAATGTTTTTAAAATAAGTGGGGAATCGTTCATTACGCTTAAAAAATAAAAATAATTAAAATGGTAAACAAAACCTGATTTTCTTACTGACGGTAGTAAAAAGTAGAACCTCAACAGTCACGCTGACTATGAATTTGAGTCGTAAAAAACTTATGGATCAAGGGCTAATTTTACACATTAACCCTTACTCCTTCTTGCATTTTTGGGTCCACTACAACTTATGACTATAAGAACCCCTTATTCCCCCACATCTGATACAATTTCTCTCTTTCACTCTCTCTTTTTCCTCGCTCAATTGTTGTGAGCTTTTCTGCATGGAGTTTGATCCAAGTTTCCAAGGGCCACAATACCTTTCAAGTCTTTTCCCTGGAAACTCCTACTTGAAGCCACTGACTCAAACCATGTTTCCATCACAAAGCTCCATTTTCGCTCCAGCTCCACCATCATCCGTCATGTTTCACCCTCACAACAATTCCCACCATTTTCAAGACCACATCATGAATGTGCCTACCCACAACACTCCCTTTGTGATGGAAGGTCCTTCCAACCCCATCACCACCCCCATGTATGGGATAACGACCCCTTCTTTGGGTGATGGGTCTTCCCTGGGAGGCTTTGTTAATGTTCAGCGTCACCCCCCTATGACGTTGGCACCAAACAACAACAACAAAATGGAGGCCTTGTATGGCCAGCACAAAGGCAAAGCCATATCGGATTTTTCACAGAAAACCATGCCTCGTCCAACTGAAGCTTCTTCTTCCAAGTCGCCATCACCCTTTTCTCTCCCTAATGGATGGTGTATGAGTCAATATCATTGGGACACTGATCAGAAGGTAAAGATGGAAAAGGATTCCAACATTGGTAATCATAATGTAATCAAAGGGCAGTGGAGTACGAAAGAAGACAGGTATATACTTATATATGTGGTATTTATTTATGCACGAAAAAATTTACTCTGCTTTTTTTTCTATTTTTTCATTATGAAAAATTAATTAATTAATGACCATATTTAGGATTATAAAAATTGTAGTAGATCTTTTAAAAAATTTATATATAATATTTTTCACTAATTTTAATTTTTATTGTAGTGTTTTTAATAATAAATAAATAAAAACCAATTCATTTGTTTAATTAACTTTTATGTGATTCGTATAGATTTTAATTATTGAAAATATTTCCTTGGATTCATTTCATTGTAAGATATATTAAGGCTTAAAAACCTAAATATTTGATTGGTATAAGTTATGGGTTTTGCAGTGATCTTAAAGAATTAGTAAATCGATATGGGTTGAAGAAATGGTCACAAATTGCAAAGTTACTGCACCGTAGGACCGGGAAGCAGTGTCAGGAACGATGGAACAACCATCTCCAACCAAACATTAGGGTTTCTCTCCTTTCCATTCTTATTTTATAGGCAAACATACTCACAATCTTTTTGCGTCAATCATATAAGGAATTAAAGTTTAAACTTATATAAACAAATAGCACATATATTTATGTAATGAATTAAAGATAAACAAGCAATTACTTAATAGTAATTGGTTTCAAAGATTAAAAAAAAGTACATATAACAAAATTTGATATAATTAAATATTATTTTTATATAAGATTTTAATTCTTTTGTGATATGATGTTTTTTAGCTTGATATATATATATATATATATATATATATATATATATATCATATACTTCAGTAAAAAAAAGTCAAGTATTTAATGTAAAATTATTTTATAAGTTTTTATGAATTCTTTATGATATTTTATGTAAAAAGGTTATTTAAATGTTCCATTCATTTTCGGACACATCCTATTAATCAAAATATTTGAGTTTGCAAGTTCAGTTAGCTTTTGTTTGTTTTTGTACAATGTTTGATAGTTAACCCTCATTAATTTCTCATTTAAGATTATATTTCAATATAACTTATATTCATATGTAACGTAATTCCATTATATATTTCATCATCTGTTAGCCCTTGCATTCAAGCAAAGTCAAATTGATCACATCTCTCATAACTTTGTGAATTATCATATCCATTAGTTTAGAGGTAACAACAAAGTATGGTTCTCCAATTTTGATTCAATATATATATTTGTCCTCCATGTAATTTCAAGTATATAACCACACATTTTTCGTGTATTAACTAATTCATTAGAAGGACTCATGGACCCTAAACGAAGATAAAATTTTCATCGAAACCCACAACAAAGTAGGTAACAAGTGGTCGGAGATTGCTAAGATGTTGCCTGGTAGGGCTCCAAACACCATCAAGAACCGCTGGAATGGCAGCAAGCGGCGCAAGAATGACAAGAGGCAAAACAAGAACAAGCACGGCCCTTATGATGGGTCAGTGCTTGATGCTTATGTTAAAAGGGTCATTGCTACTGAAGAAACTACATAAGTGTTGAAGAAATCCATAAGAACAAAATAAAAGGTGTTGAGATGCTATTGTGATGAGATATTGCACCGTTTCAATTAAATTTCTTAATCGTGCTAAATTTAATGAGTCGAATATTAATATATGAAATAAATTAAAAACTTAAAAATAATGTTAAATTGGTCTCCGCTAGAACTTTCATCATTTTATTATTATTATTATTATTATTATTATTATTATTATAAGGTATCATAAATTTTAATTAATTGTATCCATAAATCATGCAAGTCATAAAATTTAGACATATTTCCATGTTCAAACTGAAAACTAATAAATGCTTTGGTTTGAAAAGTCTTCTATATATAAATGAAAGACTTTTAATTTTTCTTTGGTACAAAGGTAATCTATAATCCCTAAACTTTTCAGTCTTGGATTTCTCCACTGGAGTAGGAAATTCTCTAATACTTAGAGGAATGGTAATCCTTTTCAATTTTTGTTTCGATCAAATTTCTTGTATCTTCGATCTTCAGCGATCACTTGCATGTGAATAAATTGAGACACGTACTCCTATTGAGTCGCAAACTCACTAACATTCATGTTCAATTCCCTTGATAAAATCTTATGGATTCCACTTCCTTCGCATGCTTGGCATGTAATACATTGAATTTTGAGCATAGGATTAAGCCTGAGATTAAGAAACCATAATCATGCATTAGAAATTCTCAAGGAAGCTTAAGAGAAGTAGAAAACAGATTTGAACAGATGGCGCGATTAGCGTGGACATGGCGCTACTAGCGTGGCTGATTCGAGCTTGTGGCGCGGTTAGCGTGGGGCACGGCGCGATCCGCGTGAAATGGGTGAATCAGGCCAATGTTGGCGGCCATCTCACGCTAACCACGTGGCTGTGGCGCTAACAACGTGAATTGTTCGAACCTGTGGCGCGACCAGCGCGGAATAGGGCGCGATCAGCGCGGGAAGCTTGAATCAGGCCAATCCTTGCGGCCAGTTCACGCGATCCGCGTGGGTATGGCGTGGACAGCGCGGGTTATTCGAGCCTTTGGCGCGATCCGCGCGGGAAGTGGCGCGAGCGGCGCGAGACCTTCGTTTCAGCCTTATAAATAGCTCATTTGGGCTGAGAGAAAGAAAGGAAGAGAGAGAGAGAAACGGCCATTGATGACTTGTGGAGCTTCATATCTTCTCCATTTCTCATCTAAACACCTCTGACCCAACTGAGAAAGTGTTTAGAGCCTCGAGATAAGCTAGTGACCCGGCTTTATTCTCGACAAGAGGCGGTAAACGGCGAGATCGCAATTTCTAAGGGAGTCCTTGGAATCGAAGAATCAGAGGCGAAGGAGGCTTTGATTGAGCGATCTACCTTAGGGAAAGTGATTCCCTGGTGTGTCTGGACTACACAGAGGTAAGAAACTCGAGCCTTAGCCGTTGGTTCTGTGTTTGGGTTTTGGTTGGTTTTGAATACCTTAAGAGGTGTTTTTGGAGGTGTTAAAGCCGTTATTAGGCTTGATCTCTGTAGATTTTTGTGTTCAGAGGGTTATTCTGATGAAGTTAGAGCCTTAAATCATCATTATTGATGAAGTTTGATTTTGGCTCTGTGTCTGTATGAACAGAGGTAAATGACTGATTTTTTGGCTAGTATGAACCTTAGAGTAGTTGACAAAGTTGCTCATGAGATAGTATAGATGTTGTTTGTAAGCTGGAATTGGTGATAATGAGAAGTTTCGAATTGATCTGTATAAGCAGGGATATGCTATGATCAGAGTCTTAGAAGAGGCTCTGGAGCCTTGTGCAGGCTGAGTAGGATCCTTCTGAGGGTCTGAGAATCACTTGTGAAGTGATTGTTATGGGTTATGTGGAAGGAATTGTAGTTTCCTTTCGATCTAACGGCTTAGGACCGTTACTGATACAATGTGTATTTGGTTTCTGTAGGACGTGAGCTTGATAGTTCTAGTGGTGGTGACCACGAGGCCGGGAGAGCCGGTATTTTGCCTAGAGCCGGTAAGCTCTTGGTTCTTGTTTGTGCATCCTTTGTTGTGTTCCATTATTATCATGTTAGGATGATGGTTCTGTGTAATGTTATACATATATATGTGAAAATTGTGTATTGTTTGATTGATTGCTGAATGTTATGTTGTACCCTGTGAAAGGGAATTTGATGTACATTGATAGGTGATGCTTGTTCTGTGAGCTACGCCTTGAGATTGGGTGGTTGATATGTATGGCTATGGTTTGCCTAGCTTATGACCTGCATGGTTGATTGTTGTATCCTACGGTAGTAGGATAGATGACATGTGATTGAGTAAGACCTGATGTGAGATGTTCCTGTGATATAGACGTAGCCTCCCGAATGGAGATGTTCCTATATCTACAGACGTAGCCTCCTCAGGCAATTGTATTGAGATAGGTTAGGAGATGTTCCTGCGATATAGATGTAGCCTCCTGGTGGAGATGTTCCTATATCAGCAGATGTAGCCTCCTTATAAAGAGATGTTCCCGTTATATAGATGTAGCCTCCAGGTGGAGATGTTCCTATATATACGGATGTAGCCTCTGATAGATGCATTGAGATCCTGCTATGAGATGTTTCCTAGTATATAGATGTAGC
>PYAF01003233.1:4509-52891 GCA_007407185.1 Glycine tomentella
GTCAATTTATGGATATTAGATATTTTTGACACATCATATGTGAGATATCTTTTCAAAATTGTTTATTTTACGTTCATTGTTATACTATACAATAATTCTTAATTATTAAATATTAAAAATATTTTATACAAACCTAACATAGCATGGCGGAGCGAAGCGGAGCCGACCCGTGCGTATGCGCACGGGTCCAAATACTAGTAATTACTTAAAATTATATCTAAGATAATATATAATTAGTTTTTTTTTGACGGAAATATAATTAGTTAACAATTTTAAAATATTTATAGTTAAAGTTTATGAAAAATTAAAGTCAATAAACAAATGCTGTGAAGTTTCTAGATACAGTCCCCCTTCCTAGGGTATTTTTAAGATGAGGAATACGCGTATCAGTTGCATAGTTATATTCTTTAAAACCGTCGGTGTAAAATAGAATTTTGTAATTTTATGTTATTAATTAATTACATATTATCTAAAATAGTTTTTTATGTAGATATTATTTAAAATATTTTTGAATGAAATCATTCTTACAAATTATATACTCACGTATTATTTTATTTTATGCTATTTTGTTTTATAAATATTTATATCAAATCAAATTCCTTCTTTAATCAGTTATCCAATTAAATAAAATTTTATTTTAATTATATTAAACATTAAAATAATAAAAAATTATTATTAAAACAATATTTTATCCGTTAAACTAAATTTTAAAATTTTATTTTATAATTTTATAATTTAATTTATATTTTACATATATTTATACATTCGTCTGATGTATGAGTTTCATTAAAAATAATCTTCCCTTTATAATATGTTTGAACTTTGAAGCAGAGAAAAGAAAATATAAAAAGAAAGATAATATGTGAACGTGATGAACAAGACGAAAGTAGATTTTTTATTTTTTATTTTTGCGTAGATGCTCTGCTCTGCTATATTATATAATAAATAAATACAATTTTATAAAAAATAATAATAATCTTTTCCGGTGAAGATCGCTTGCAAATTTCATAAAAAGTGCGTTCGATCAATTTCCTTGACATGTAATCTAACACAACAGCACTGTACACGTGTATATGGCTGAGGATCTTCTACCTTAACTCCCCTTTGCCTCTTAATTGGATGAAAATATAAACTTTGGATTCCAGGAAAAACATATTAGCTTGAAAAACAAATGTTTGACATAATTGACAATTTGACATAGCAATATATTAGTCCTATTAATAGGCTGTGGGAACATTCTAGGTGCAATCTGGATTAAAGAAACACTATATGAAGGAAACAGCATTTAAAAAGTAAAAAATTGAATCTAACTGCATTTATTATCACAATGGTGCAATACCTACTTTCGTTTGTGACAAGATTGAAGAACAATGTCGTAATTTTGTTTAGGACATACGTCGCAATCTAAGAAAGTTCACTGGAAAAAATGAGTCATTTTGCACCTCAAAAATCAGGAGGTTTTGGCTTGCAAAAAACAAGTGTCATGAATCAGGCTTTGCTAATGAAGGTGGGCTGGAATTTTTGGATGAACCGTGACAAATTGTAGGTGAAAGTCGTCCGAACAAAGTATAAATCCACGGTGTTGATATTTTGCCCATATTGAGGATAGAGGGTCGGAAACGAATCTATGGCGTGGAATTGTTAAAAATTGGGAGTATCTAATGCCAAATTTAATTAGGAGAGTTGACAATGGCAATAAAATACGTTTTTGGGAAGATATTTGAGTTCATGGGTGTGACAAACTTAATCAATATTGGAATAATCAAATTAATTCTTGAGAGAATATTCCAATATGCTTTTTCGTTAATGCAGCATGTGCTTGGGATGTGGGAAGATTGTCTAAAATTTTGTCCGCAAACTTTGTTCATAAAATCAAGGTTTTGAAGCCTCCTTGCAGCTCCAATGCAGATGATTACTTGGAGTAGTCTCATTCTGATGATGGCCAATTCTCCACTCTAGAGGCTTATCTCTCCTTATCTAATGGTCGTAACGTGACAGATAACCAAATTTTTAAGCAAATTTAGAACTGTAGTGGTCCAGAGCATATAAAATATTACTTATAAAAAATTGCCCAAGGTATTTTGCCAACAAATGAGCAAAGTGTTCACCGACATATGGATATTGATGATAGATGCATGTTATGCAATAATCATTCTGAGACCTTGTTACATGCCTGCGTGATTGCAACTGGACAAAACAGGTTTGGTGTCATTTTAATATGCCTGACTATTTATGTAGCACCGATACTGACACGCGATAAGTGACACGACATGACTCGATTCTTCGACACGTTAATCTTAAAAAATTGTGAATTTCAACACTTCGGGACACATTTTAATATTAAATAAAATATATACTAATTTAACAAAGTGTAGGAAGAGATAATCAAATTAAATAATATTTTTAATTTATATAGTATATATTTCATTTAATATTTAATAATTTAACAAAGTGTAGGAATAGATAATCAACTTGTGTCGTAGCATGGGAAAGGCTGTTATTGTGGCAACAAATATGCTAGAAAGCATGATTGTTCACCCAACTCCAACCAGAGGTATAAGATATAGCAATTGTTGTTCGAGAAGGTTCTGATGGAATAATGTTGTCTAGAGAAACAACTCATGGAAAATAAGAAAATAGTTTTCATGCCTCTAAAGTGTCCAATTACTTTGACAGACTGGTCTTAGAAGTTTGTGACATAAGAGGACCATTTTTCCTCTGAGTTTTAAAACACTACTGCAATTTACATAAATGATTTTTTTATAAATAAAACCTAAAAAGAAAAAACTTAAAAATTAAAAACAGCACTTACCTGACCCATGAGACAACATCACTGAGAAGGAAGACTAGAAGACACAATGGCAAGCTGAAAAGGAGTCGCACCGACGAGAACGAGGCGCGAATGGTGACGTGAACGGCAGCAAAAGCAAGCAAAGTCGCGTGCGCTGAGAATGGAGTGAACGAGGGGCCGACGATGGCTAAAAGCAAGCGTGAACGGAAGTCGGAGCTTAGTCGCGTGAGCTGTGCCACTGAGCCGTCATGAAGGAGCGAGAAAAGAGAAGAAACAAGCAAGTCGCGTGAAGCTCAGCAAATAAGGTTTTTAATTTTTTTTATTTTACGAAAATGCCATTTGACCGTGTCGGACACGGTCAAATTCGCGTGTCGTCGACGGTCAACGTGTCGGAGATGTTGACTGTGTGTCCGACACCGTGTCAAGGCGTGTCGGCGTGTCGGATCGTGTCCAACGCGATTCTCCTTCTATTTTGCTATGTCCGTGCTTCAAAGGTGATAATTCAGATTTCTTCCAAAATGATGTTCATGATTGGCTGAGTAGAAACTTGCGAAACACTTTATGTACTGATAGTTCACCCTTGAATGTTGTTTTTTGATGTTGTGTTAGATAGAATTTGGTGAAGGAGAAATGAGATGGTTTTCAAACAAAAATAGGTATCCACCAAGGGGATTGTTGTTAATGTCAGGGCTCTTCTTCATGATATTCAGAGAAGCAAGGAAGTCCAATTTTTTCTTCTCAACAATGATATCATAATTTATCGTGATAAGTTTGGAAAGTGAAAGAAGCCTAGCCAGGGATTCTTTAAACTTAATTGTGATGAATTATATCTCCAGAGTGCAGCGGTGGCGTCTTATGGATATATTATTTGCAACTCTGAAAACATTTTCATTCAAGTTTTTCAAGAAGAATTTACCATTGTTCCATATTAGAAGTTGAGTTATGAGTAATCTTTTATGGATTGACCATGGCTACATATAGGGATGGTAAAGTGGGCCAGCCCACCCAAAAACGGGTAGGGCTAGTCCAACCCACAAAAAAATGGGTCGGACCAGGTTAGCCCATTTTTGCAAAGTGGCCTAAAAATATTAACACGTCCCACTTTAAAATGGGCTAGTGGGCTAGTGGGCCAGCCCACTTAAAAAATATAAAAAAAATATTTTTTTTAAAAAAAGGTAAAAAAATTATAAAAAAATTCAAATGTAATTATTTATACTAAAAATTAATAATGTACTAACTTAATCCTATAACAATGATTTATAATATAAAATACATGTCTAATAGAAGCAAAAGCAAGCAGGGAATACATGTCTAACAACGATTTTCAATTAGCTCCTAAGTCTTAACAAATTCTTAGAATTTGCTTCACAATGATACAAGCAATCAAAACATATTTGTACATGTAGTATAGCACATTATTAGGTTCCAAATAGAAATGTATTAGGGTTAGAAATTCAAAATCACTCACTTTTTCTTAGTCACTCTTACTCTAAACCATTCATTTAATTACCTGTTACATATTTTATTATTTTTTTTATTGGTGGGCTGCTGGCCCAGTGGGCTGGCCCGACCCTTACCCACATTTTTGTGGGCCGGGGTGGCTCGACCCGTTTAATGAATGTGGGTTCAAAATCTCAACCCGATCCACATTTTTTCGTGGGCTAAACGGGACAGCCCGTCGGGCCAGGCCCATTTTGCCATCCCTAACTACAAATCTGGATGTGCAAAATTTGATTGTTCAATCCGATTGTCTAGAAGTCATTCAACTACGGGATATGGATGATGTTTCTAGCAGCCAGTTCAAAGATATTCTAATTGAGATTCTCAAAGTGAAGGGGAAATCCAACAATGTCATTATAAACACATTATTAGAGATTCCAACATGTTGGCTGAATTCTTTTCAAAGCATGGTTTATCTTTAAATTATGATGCTTGTTTTTTTAATGTTATTACTGAGTTTGCTGTAAACTTCACATTGGAAGATGTAAATTCTCTTTATGAGTATTAATCCATTGGTGTTTTCAATGTTGTTAAATTGTAGAGTCTAGGTAGACTTAGTGGGATGAGCTAAATCGTAAAACCGTAGAAACGTAAATCGTATATAAGAGTCTACTTCATATAAAAAATAAAAAATAAACTAAATATCCAACATTAAAACACATCAATATTAAAGAGTTCAAATTTAAAAACAAAAGTCATTGCAAAAGTTCAAATTCAAATATTAAAGAGGTCAACATCATCCAAATCATGAGGAACTTGTTCTTGATTTTCACCTTCTTGAACATCTTCTTCCCAATCATATGTTGGTTCCACAATCCAATCATCATCCAATTTAATGTCATCAAAGTTATAATCAAATTGAGGAGTAACTCTGTGTTTTGTTTGGCCTAATCTCGAGTTAGCCATAACAAAAACAACATTATTCATTATCTCTTGCTTCAAACGATTTCTTTTCTCTGTATGGACCTAAACAAATACAACAAAATAAATTAATACTAGACTAATATCAAGTTTGAAATGTAATTCATATGAAAAATACACCATTACCATCTCAAAAGCACTCCAATTCCGCTCACATCCAGAAGAACTACATGTCAAGCTAAGTATACAGATAGCTAATTTTTGGAGGTCTGGAACACCATCACCGTATGATTCCCACCATGCTGTTGGACTCTTGTCTTCAATTCCATTTAAAGCAAAAGTAGTTCAAAAAAGACCTCTTTTATTCTTGAAGTCCTCAAGTTGTTGATTTTAGGTCGAGATACCATCAAATTAGAGTTAAGAATGAAGATATTCCAAAAATTGCATTTAGGACTAGATATGGGCATTATGAGTATTTAGTGATGTCTTTTTGGATTAACTAATGCTCCAGCAGTTTTTATGGATTACATGAATAGAATATTTAGATCTTATTTAGATAAGTTTGTAGTAGTCTCTATAGATGATATACTTGTTTATTCAAAATCAGAAAAAGAGCATGAAGAGCATCTTAAGATAGTATTGCAGACACTTAGAGAAAAGAAGTTGTATGCTAAATTTGTTGATTCAAGAACAAGCATGAAAGGATGGACAAGGAATCAAGCTTTGTGTTTTGTGCTTTCAACATGCCTCATAGCAAGTGCCTTGGAAGCTTGAAGATCAATTGATTCATGTAAAAGGGAAGAAGTGTTATCTGATAATCCAATGTGCATATCATGCATAATCATTCATTTAGGATTGTTAGATTAAGGGCCAATTCAAAAGCATTTAACAAATTAGGCAAATTAAAATCAAGTTTTTGGAAAAATGAAGTTTTCCTGCTTTAATCGATTACAAACATAGTGACATCAATTATTTTGTTCTTCGTGCCTTCTGGAAAACAAATCAAGAACATTGTAGTCGATTACATATCGAATTAATCGATTACATAGGCTAAAATTGAAAAATCATATTGACTGTCTTAATCGATTACAGGAGTTCGTAATCGATTATATATCATACCTATGGCTAACATGTTCTGCTGATTTAATCGATTACATATCGTGTTAATCGATTACATAGTACATTTGAAAATATTGGTCTGTCTGTCTTAATCGATTACCAAATTTAGTAATTGATTACTCAGTGCATTTAGAAAATCATGAGTGTCTGGTTTAATCGATTACGTGACGGAATAATCGATTACATTGTTCATAGATCAAACCCAGAACACATCATAAACACTTTAATCAATTGCATTCTTGGATTAATCGATTACATATGCGAAATAATCGATTACAGGAGCGTGTTTAATCGATTATTTTTAGTTAGAAAGCTGTTATAAATAGAACCCATTGCCTTGTGCTTTGTGAGATTGAATAATTCGTATTCTGGGCAATCACAAACATTCATGAGCTTTCTTTAGTTAGTTTTCTGAGTTGAAAAACATCTAGGCTTCACAAAAATTCATATGAGTTGTTGATTTGAAAAGTGAAGCATATTGAGTTTCAAAGAGTAAGGAGAGGAATGCTTTGATTCTGTCATTCTTTCTTTCAACTTGGTGAATCATACATATGCATCTTGTTCATTGGATTATCAGGTGAATTCGTTCCTTATTCTTTGTGTTTGTAAATCTATTTTGATTTCTGTAAAGATTGACTTATTGCAAATGAGTTTCTTGCATGATGTTTAGAGATAGTGTTTCTCTAATGGTTGATGAGTAGTGTTCTTAGTGGGGATTGGTCTTTAAGAATCTAATAGTGTTTTAGATTTCTGAACTTTATCTAGGGTTGATAAAGAGAGGCTTATAATATTTTGTAAGAATATTATTTGCAATAGTGAAACTTCATTCTAGTGTTGAGTGGAAGAACTGAATGTAGCTTCATAGTGTTTGAAGTGAACCAGTATAAAAATTGTGGCTGATCTTTATTCTCATCTCTTCATCTCTTAATTGCTTTGTTTGTGAATCAAATTATTTGCACAAAAAGATTTCAATTGTCTATTGATTTTCATGATAGAGGAATTTGATTGAATATAAGATTCTTGGTTTCAAAACAATTTTTAAAGTGAAAAAGATCCTGTGGAAACTCTGATTTAAAAATTTTTAAATACTAAGGTTCAACCAATTCACCCCCCTCTTGGATGTATTGAAGTATTCCTATCATTTTCAATTGGCATCAAGAGCTGGTTCTTGAAAGTTGCTCAAGATCACTTTTTCTTTTCAAAAAGAAATATGAATTCTTCACAAATAACCTTTAAGGAGGGTGTCTCTTTAAACAGACTTCCTATGTTTGAAGGGGAACATTTCAGTTTTTGAAAAAATAGAATGAAGATCTTTATTCAATCAAATGTCCCAGGAGCATGGAATGCAATAGTAGAGGGTCCTTTTATTCCAAAGAAAACTGTTGCAAATGAATTGATTCCCAAATAATGGGATGAGATGACTGAGGCTGAACAAAGGGCTGCACAATATGATTTTAAAGATAAAAATATGATCACCTCTGCACTTTCCTCTGATGAATTTTTCAGGACTGTAAGATGTAACAGTGCAAAAGAAATGTGGGAGATGCTGAAAATTACTCATGAAGGAACTGAGGAAGTTAGAAGATCAAGGAACCATGCTTTGATCCATGAGTATGAGGTGTTCAAGATGAACACTAATGAGAGCATTTCTCAGCTGCAAACCAGATTTACTCACATAGTAAATCATCTTTTGGGTCTAGGAAAGGTCTTTGACACTGAAGAATTGAACATCAAAATATTGAAGTGTTTGACAAGACCTTGGCAACCAAAGGTTACAACAATCAAGGAGTCCAAGGATCTATCAAAGATCTCTATGGCTGCATTGTTTGGTATGCTTCTTGAATATGAACTTGAAATGTCTCAACTAACATCTTGTGAAGATGCAGAAAAGAAAACAAGAAGCATTGCCTTAAAAGCTGCAACTTTAAAGACTGAAAAAGAAGAGGAAACAAGTGAAGAGGATCATGAAGATAATGTAAACTTGGTGGTCAGAAAGTTCAGCAAATTTCTGAAAAAGAACAAGAACAAAAAGTTCAACAAAGGTAGCAAAAACAGCAACAGCAACAACAACCTCAACAAGAAGATTGACAACAATTTCACATGCTTTGAGTGTGGCAAGCTAGGCCATATCAAATCTGAGTGCTTAATCTACTTGAGGAAACAACAAGGAAAGGGCAAGATGAAAAAGGAGGGGAAAGCCAAAAGAGCATACATAACTTGGGAAGATAATGAGTCAACAACTTCAGATTCTTCCACAGAAAATGAAGAAGCTAACATGTGTCTCACCTCCACCATCAATGAAGATGAATATGAATTGCTAAGTGATGGAGATGAGGTGTGTCTAAGAGCTAGAACATCAACTTGGTATTTTGATAGTGGATGCTCTAGATGCATGACTGGAGACATGTCCCTACTCTCAAATTTGACTCTCAAAGAAGGAGGATCTGTCACCTATGGAGATAATAATAAAGGGAAGATTATTGGAGAAGGTAACATTGGAGACACTTCAAAGCAAAGATAAAAAAATGTGTTGTATGTGGATGGTTTAAAGCACAATTTATTGAGCATTAGTCAGCTGTGTGATAAAGGCTTTAAGGTTAATTTCAACAAAGAATGCTGCATAATTTCTGATAATAAAAGTGGTGAGGTTCTGCACATAGGTAAAAGGAAAGGTAATATATATGTTCTTTCAATTGATCATGCACTCTTCCATAAATCTTCTTGTCTTATAAGCAAGGTTGATGAATCTTGGTTGTGGCATAGAAGAGCAAGTCACATAAACATGCATCACATGAACAAGCTCATTAGAAAAGATTTAGTAATTGGGTTACCCAAACTCAATGTAATATCACTAAATTTAATTAAGGTAATTTGGGTGATATTTGCGTAATTAAATGGATTTACGAAAGGGCGGTTTGGTCTTTGTCAGAGGTTCGGGTGTAGTTAGTAATTGTTGGACGCACCCCTAGGTTCATGTTCAAAAGAAGCAGCACACGTTTTGTGCTTATTTCTTCTTCTCTTTTCTTCTTCTTTGGTTTCTTCTCCACTCCCAAGCTCTCTTCTTACCACTCCACTTGATTAGTGGCCGAAATCACAAAGCAAGCAAGAAAGAAAGCCCTTTTCTTTGTTCTTTGTTGCTTTTGAGCTTTGGTGTTGGTGATTTGAAGAAAAAAGTGGGTTTTGAATCTTCCCATTTTTGTTTGGCACCGCTAAACCGCGATTGGAAGCCATAGAGTGCTGGTCTACCCTCCATTTTGGTCTATTGTACTCTAAGGTTTGAAATCTCCTCCTATTTCTCCTTGATTCTTGAGGTTAGGGTTAAGATTTGGAGTGAGATTGATGAATGCTGAGTTTTAGGAGGGTGAGACAGTTTTGAAGTATGTTTTGGAGTGTGTAGAAGTTGATTTTAAGTTGATATGGTGTTCCATGCTTAAATCATGCACGCATGTTCATGACAGCCAAGAACACCTATTTGGGCAGTTCTGATGTTTTGCCCATAGTAGGAGCTATCGGTGTCCAAATGGTCTAAAATCGGTGTCATTTGAAAGCTAAGGGAGTTAGGTTTACTCTGGAATTTTCGTGCTATTTTTGGAGACTCCTAGAATTTGTGGTGCAGAGTTATAACAGACTGTTATACTCTATTTTTAGCAGATTTTTCTGCTGCAGAGGTCTATTTTTCAGAAATCATAAATCTGTCTAGGATGATCCAAATTGAGTGCTTTCTGTGGCTATAAAAATATGGGTATGTGAACTTCATGCCTGTAAAATATCAGCTCATTTGGACAAGTAACCTGGTGTGGGTTGTCATTGAAAGATGGCTGGTTGAGTTGGCATGTTGCTGTCAGCACTATTTTAGTGCGTGACAGTTCTGGTTTTTGGTTTGCTATAGAGGATGTGGTTCATGGATTTTGATGAAACCAGTTTTGTTTAAAAGATGAGAGATAAATCTTGATGCCTCTAAATTTTTGTAATTTTAGGAGCTTCCCACAATGAATTGTGATTTTTCAAAGTGGGTGTAATATCTGCAGAATTTTATGCAGCAATTTATGCTTTTCCGTATGTTTTGCTAGAAATAAATGTTTTGTACGGATAGGATGGTGATTGATATGTGCTTGTATGCCTTGTTAGGGCGTGACACCAAGGGTGTCAGTGGCGTAGGTCACGGAGCAGGGAAAGAACTGCAGAGTACGGCTTTGCCAGGTAAGTTCTTGGTCCCTTGGGGATGTTTCCCACTTGCTTGTGCTCCACCATACTCCGAGGGAGTGTTGGTTACATTCATAATGCATGCATTGATGGTTGTTGCATCCTCATAATGATATGTATGCTTGCATTTATGCTTGAGAAATGTATGATACCTGTTGATAGATCTTCTGGCCAGTTAGATAGATATGGACCTCCCTAGGAGATGGATTTTCTTCTAGTTTGGTTTGTTAATGGTTGATGAGATCCCAGGGGTCAGTGATCCCTCAAGACCAAGAGATAGGTGTGTCCCGTCGCGGTTGATTGCCTATTCTCGGAGGTACCATATACGTGCGTCCATGCATAAGGGGTAGCTCCCGATGGGATGGCACGGGTGTGAGTTCCGATCTCACACTGAGGTTGGCGTTGATGAGATCCGCCGTACATAAAGCAAGATGACTTGCTTGTATTGTTATGAGGGTCGGGTGACCGGTATGTTTGTGATGCCTTGATGACGTGTGTCATAGAAAGTGAGTCAGGGTGGAGGAGATGCCTCCAAGGACCCTGAGCTTACTGAGATGTTTATCTCACCCCATGTGGGGCTTATGTTATTTCAGGTGACTCTTCTGGCAGAGAGGAGCGGTCGCAGGGCGGGAGGCCCTAGTAAAGACAGTGGCTGCTTGGGCATGCGGCAGCAGGGAGAGCTGGGTGGCTCAGATGTGTTTTGATGGTGTTTTGTACCCCTGTAGAGGGAAGATATGTGTGTGTGCACATATATTATGCTTTGTTCATGCTATGTATGCCCTCGTGTGAGGAAGAATCTTTGAGATCAAGGCGATGTATGCCTATTCTTTTGTATAGACACTTCGGGTGTCAGATGATGTATATTTACATAACCAGCTTATGTTATGTATTGATGTTTCCTCCTGTTATATCTGTTAAGATAGTTGTGTTATCTGCCTATGGTTATGTTTATGTGTTTCTGGATCGGTAAGGGCTTGTGTGTTGTGTTACTTTGAGATGAGATGCTCTATATCCCATACATAATGTAATCAAGAAATATGGTTTTTGATTATGCTTCCGCAAAATGTTTTAATTAAAGTGATTAAGCGCTAATCTGATAATAATCATAATGTTAATACACCGGGTGTACACGGGGTGTTACATTTTATGGTATCAGAGTAGTTTCTTGACGAAAGCATTATGTATGGATTGTGTGTTACTCTTGACTGTTGTTTGAATTTGACATGACTATTGCATGTGTGGACACTAGTTGTGGGCCTGATCAACTCACTGTTTGGTGTGCATGTGTAGTGTAATGACGAGATCCAGAAACAACAGTGGGGCGATAAATGCCCAGCCTGATCCAGTGGCGGCTGCGTTGGCAGCCATGCAGCAAGAGCTAGCTGCAAATAGGAAGATGCATGAGGCGATGCAGCATGAGATGGCTGCTAACCGAGCGATGAACGAGGCCTTGATGAAGGCAAATCAGGAGATGATGGATGAGATGAGAAACCTGAGAGGAGGTGACAAAGCATCCTCTACACCTCCTACACATGATGGTGAGGGTAGCCGCCATCAGGCTAGTGGTAGCCATATGAGAGGGGACCAGGTGTCCCATGCTGAGGCTGATGATGATGTTGCGGCCCGAGGAAAGATGCTTATCACTTTTCGTAAGCATGACCTTCCAGTGTTCCTTGGTTGATATGATCCAGTTGCTGCAGCTAGGTGGTTGCAGGCTTTGGAGAAGATATTCACGGTGATGGAGTGCCCCGATCACCAGAGGTTGCTGTATGCGACCTATATGCTTTAGGGCGATGCCCATATATGTTGAACAACCTCCTGTGATTTCAAACATCCAAATTATGTTTTTAAACTGAAAAAAGCACTTTATGGTTTGAAACAAGCCCCTAGACAATGGTATGAAAGGTTAAGCAAATTTCTGCTTGATCAATCTTTTACAAGGGGCAGTGTTGATAAAACTCTATTTATCAAAAGGCATGAAAATGATTTCTTATTGGTTCAAGTTTATGTGGATGATATAATTTTTGGTTCTACTAATCACTTGTTGTGCAAGGATTTTTCATCAGCTATGCAGAAAGAATTTGAGATGTCAATGATGAGTGAACTAACATTCTTCCTTCGACTTCAAATAAAGCAAATGAAGAATGGAACCTTTCTCAATCAATCCAAGTATTGTCTTGAAATCATCAAGAAATTTGAGATGGAGAAAAGCAAGGATGCTGCAACTCCCATGGCTACATCAACATATCTTGATTCAGATGAAAGTGGAAAAAAAGTTGATGAGTCTAAGTTCAGAGGAATGATTGGATCCTTACTCTACTTAACAACTAGTAGACTGGATATAATGCTAAGTATTTGCTTATGTGCTAGATATCAAGCAAATCCCAAAGAGTCTCATCTTACTGTTGTCAAAAGGATCCTCAAATATCTCAAAGCTACACCTAAAGTTGGTCTTTGGCATCCTAAAGTTGCTTCTATCAATATTGTTAGATATTCTGATTCTGATTTTGCAGGTTGCAAATTAGATAGAAAAAGCACAAGTGACACTTGTCATCTTCTAGGAAGTTCATTAATCTCATGGCATTGCAAGAAACAATCATGTGTTGCATTATCTACTGCTGAAGCTGAATACATCTCAGCTGGAAGTTGTTGTGCACAAAGCTTGTGGCTAAAACAACAAATGCAAGATTATGGAGTAGAACTGAATGAAATTCCACTGCTATGTGATAATACAAGTGCTATAAAAATATCAAAGAATCCAATAATGCACTCAAGGACAAAGCATATTGAGATCAGACATCATTTCCTCAGAGACCAGGTTCAAAAAGGTAACATAAAGGTAGACTTCATTGACACCAATAACCAACTTGCTAATATTTTCACAAAACCATTATCAAGGGATAGATTTTATACACTTAGAAACATGCTAGGTATTCTTGATGAAAGTAACATTTGCTAGCCTGTTCTATATGTGATTTGTGTGATGAATTAAAGCTAAAATATCACAAGTATGCATGATTGCTTAGAACATTGCAAAAAGCTTCTAAATGCACTGTATCTGATGTATTGACTGTAATAATCGATTAAAGCATGGATTAATCGATTAAATTCATTAAAAATCACATTCTGAATGAAAATTGTGCTCATGTAATCGATTACACGCATATGGTAATCGATTATTCTTCGTATAACCAGAATTCAACCATCTCTGGAATAATCGATTACACATCGAAATAATTGATTACACAAGTCAAAAATCTTTGAATGAATGCATGTCTCACTGGAATAATCGATTACTAAAGCCTTGTAATCGATTACCTTCACCATTAGAAGTTATATGACTCTCTGGAATAATCGATTACCACTTGGGATAATTGATTACCTATGCTCAGTTACTTGTATAATTCATGAAATTAGTCATATAATCGATTACTGCAAGAAATAATCGATTACTGGTCGTCTTCTACCTCTAAGCAAGATAGATTTTTAATCGTTTGCTTTATAGAAATAATTGATTATTGTGTTCTTTCAGTGGCTTATTTGCTTTGGAATAATTGAGTACTTAACGAAATAATCGATTATTCATGTTGTTGAACGTAATCTGACAGGCTTTTATGGGATATTTAACTGCCCAATCAGTTTTAAAATGAACCCAATGTCATTAAACTGTCACCAACAGCTACATTTTTGAAATTATGGACGTTTTAGAGTCTCATTAGTGCCTATAAATAGTGGATTACTAGCCTAAATGTCCCTGCACTTAATCCTCTTCTATCTCACTGCATTTTCTGCAATTTTCTGAGTTTAAACAGTGTCCAAACTTTCAATCTTCACCATGTCTAACCCAACCCCTAAGAGAGTGAGAACATCAAAGAGAAAAGCTGGGGAATCTTCTTCAAATCCCTCTGCCCCTCAACCATCAAATAGGCTTGATCTGTGGTTTTCCACAGAGGCTGACAAAATGAACTATCTACAGTTCAATGCCACCAAGCCTGTGGCCTCTCCCAAGTATCTTGAACTTGATTGGTTCATTAGGGAGGGATTCCAGTTTCAGCCTTCTTTGAAGTCCAAGGACTGAGAAGGTTCTTAGAGATGAAGGGTACTTTCTACCCTGATTTAGTGAAAGTTTTCTATACTTGCTTGAAAGGGTCAATGCAAGGGGACATGAAGTCCAAAGTAAAGGGTGTTGAGATGTTAATAACCCCTGAGATTTGGGAAACAGTGGCTGGGGTGGTGTGTGAGGGTGCTAGAAGGTTTGATGAGGAACCTGAGGGTTATAGTAAGATGGATACCTATAGAGAGATGCTTCATGATCCTCACATGAGGCTGAGAAATAGGCTGGGTACAGGACCTATGACTGTTGAGGATAGACTCCTACATTATATAATCACTTATGTCATAACCCCTAGAGCTACAAACCATGCCCAAGCAACTGATGAAGACCTTTAATTGGTCTATGGGCTGAAGAATAATATACCCATGAATTGGGTGCTTATATTTGAGGAAATTATGCTCAAATCCAAGAGGCTTGTGAACTACCCATTCCCCTATCCTGTATTTGTCTTTGTTGCGACACGGCAAGTGCACCGTTCATTTCAAGTAATAAAGTGGGTAAGTAAGTATCGTCTCCACAGGGATTGGTGTGAAATTCAGAGTAATTCTATGTCTAAGCAATTGGAAGTAAAAAGAAAGAATTTGTGAAAGAATTTGGTTGTTGTTTGAATATTGCAATTAAAGATAGAAATTAAAGAGATTAAATTGCAGTAAATTAAATTGGGTTGTTACCAATGGAAATAATAATTGTGGTCAGGACTCAATCCCCTCTGATCCCTACCTCTTTCACTTAACTCGTTATCAAGTTTGATTGCTTCTGACTGCTCAGTGAATAAATCTTTTCTAATTTAGCTAATTCCTAATCCCTTAGCGAATTAACCCTTTAACCTGAATCAAAAACCTAATCCCTTAGTGAATTCTATCAAGTTAAGCATTTAAAAGAATATATTATAAGGTTCTGCAATCACGCATCCCTATCCCTAGGCAATGAACAACTATTAATTTACTCATGTCAGAAATTAGAATCCCAACATTCCTATTGCGAATCCTAACCCTCAATACTTAAGTAGAATGGCCAATTCTAAATAAGAATAAAACAATAAACAGCAGAGCAAAATAAAGCAAACATAACAATCTCATTCAATACCAGTTAAGTTACAGAGGAGTTCACATCGGTTCTTGGCCTAACCACAATAGAATTTAGCCTGACATAGGCTTCAAGAACACCAAAGTTGTTGAATAAAACATTATTCTGCAGTAACCTAGCTTTGATTCTTGACTTTCAATGGTTTCCAAGCCCTTGAATGGTGTCTAATGGTGTAGAGTGTACTTTTCTTCAGTCCAGAAGCCTTTCTTTTATAGATTGGTTTAATTAGAGTAACAAAGCCCCTGTTTTCGTGCAATTTCGAACCATACCTTTTTAAATAAGGCAACAGCGTCTCCGCCGCGCTAATGGCGCGAGATCCGCGCTGATTGCGCGGCTAATTCGAAATCATGGCGCTGATAACCCGGGATTCCACGCTGATAGCGTGGATACTTCGAGTTGAAAGGCTGTCTTGAGCAGTTGGCGCGGTTCGTGCGGGACCTTCAGCTTGGTTTTCTTCTTTCTTTGCTTGATCCTCCTCTTTTTGATCCTAAAATCATAACTTTGGTATTAAAATGAGATATAATTAAATATAAATAACAAACTAACTTATTCTAACCTAATTCCTAATGATTTAATTGAAATATAACCTAAAACTAGCCTAAAACTAAGATGTGTTAGTAACACATCAGTCTCTAGGCTAATTGATCACTTCAACATTGATGTTGAAAATGAAGTGGTTGACAACACAAATTCCTCAAATAGCCTGATCAAGGGGAAACATCTTACCAAGATGGGAATGAGGAAGACACCCAATGACTGGGTGATGGCCAATCAACTAGTTGCTGTTGCTGGTGAGGAACAAATGGTGGCTGATTCTGAAGAGGAAGAGCATCAAAAACAACCACAACCTTCCTATTCTGAGTTTGAATCATTGATGATTCAAAAGATGGACAACATGCTCAAGCTTCAAGAAGAATTCAAGGCTGAAACTCATGAAGCTTTGGAAGAAATTAGGGAAAGGCTTGACTCAATTGAGGCCAACATGAATGATGCTACCTCACCTGAAATCTAAGATTGATTAGATTTTCTTTTTTGCTTTCTTTTTATATGTTTTATTAAGCTTGTTTATGTTTATTTTTAATTGGTCTATGTATTGCCTCCTAATGACTTAATTTAATGGTATTTGCATTTTCCATTCAATATCCGTTGTGCATCATTTGTTTTTCACTTTTAACAAGCCAAATAGGGGGAGTAATATGGAAATTGATTAAGAACAAAAACCACTCTGTTTGCCCCTGTTTTTGGTTCAGTTTTTAGCAAAAAATTTGAACTGAATGGGTGCTGGAATTTAGGGGGAGTAAATGTACCAAATGGTAACTAACAAGTTTAAATAAAGCCTAATTGAATGATTCATGAATCACTAATGCTTTAACACTTGTATCTTGGCAAAGGCAATTGAAAATTTACAGGTTTTAGAAGCTTGAAGTTCATCTGTTGAAATTGTAATTAATCTCTAAGTCTCAGTGCTTAATCAACTTAAAGATTTAGCATGTTTAAAGCCAAAAAGGGGGAGATTGTTGATTCAAGAGCAAGCATGAAAGGATGGACAAGGAATCAAGCTTTGTGTTTTGTACTTTCAACATGCCTCAAAGCAAGTGCCTTGGAAGCTTGAAGATCAATTGATTCATGTAAAAGGGAAGAAGTGTTATATGATAATCCAATGTGCATATCATGCATAATCATTCATTTAGGATTGTTAGATTAAGGGCAAATTCAAAAGCATTTAACAAATTAGGCAAATTAAAATCAAGTTTTTGGAAAATGAAGTTTTCCTGCTTTAATCGATTACAAACATAGTGGCATCGATTATTTTGTTCTTCCTGCCTTCTGGAAAACAAATCAAGAACATTGTAATCGATTTCATATCGAATTAATCGATTACATAGGCTAAAATTGAAAAATCATACTGATTGTCTTAATCGATTACAAGAGTTCGTAATCGATTACATATCATACCTATGGCTAACATGTTCTGCTGATTTAATCGATTACATATCGTGTTAATCGATTACATAGTACATTTGAAAATATTGGTCTGTCTGTCTTAATCGATTACCAAATTTAGTAATCGATTACTCAGTGCATTTAGAAAATCGTGAGTGTCTAGTTTAATCAATTACGTGACGGAATAATCGATTACATTGTTCATAGATCAAACCCAGAACACATCATAAACACTTTAATCGATTACATTCTTGGATTAATCGATTACATATGTGAAATAATCGATTACAGTAGCGTGTTTAATCGATTATTTTCAGTTAGAAAGTTGTTATAAATAGAACCCATTGCCATGTGCTTTGTGAGATTGAATAATTCATATTCTGGGCAATCACAAACATTCATGAGCTTTCTTTAGTGAGTTTTCTGAGTTGAAAAACATCCAAGCTTCACAAAAATTCATATGAGTTGTTGATTTGAAAAGTGAAGCATATTGAGTTTCAAAGAGTAAGGAGATGAATGCTTTGATTCTGTCATTCTTTCTTTCAACTTGGTGAATCATACATATGCATCTTGTTCATTGGATTATCGGGTGAATTCGTTCCTTATTCTTTGTGTTTGTAAATCTATTTTGATTTCTGTAAAGATTGGCTTATTGCAAATGGGTTTCTTGCATGATGTTTAGAGATAGTGTTTCTCTAATGGTTGCTGAGTAGTGTTCTCAGTGGGGATTGGTCTCTAAGAATCTAATAGTGTTTTAGATTTATTAACTTTATCTAGGGTTGATAAAGAGAGGCTTGTAATATCTTGTAAGAATATTATTTGCAATAGTGGAACTCTATTCTAGTGTTGAGTGGAAGAACTGGATGTAGCTTCATAGTGTTTGAAGTGAACCAGTATAAAAATTGTGGCTGATCTTTATTCTCATCTCTTCATCTCTTAATTGCTTTGTTTGTGAATCAAATTATTTGCACATAAAGATTTCAATTGTTTATTGATTTTCTTGACAGGGGAATTTGATTGAATATAAGATTCTTGGTTTCAAAACAATTTTTAAAGTGATAAATATCTTGTGGAAACTCTGATTTGAAAATTTTTAAATACCATGGTTCAACCAATTCACCCCCCTTCTTGGTTGTATTGAAGTATTCCTATCTTTTCTCTTTATGGACCTAAACAAATACAACAAAATAAATTAATACTAGACTAATATCAAGTTTGAAATGTAATTCACATGAAAAACACACCATTACCATCTCAAAAGCACTCCAATTCCGCTCACATCCAGGAGAACTACATGTCAAGCTAAGTATACGGATAGCTAATTTTTGGAGGTCTGGAACACCATCTCCATATGATTCCCACCATGCTGCTGGACTCTTGTCTTCAATTCCATTTAAAGCAAAAGTAGTCCCAAAAAGACCTCTTTTATTCTTGAAGTCCTCAAGTTGTTGATTTTAGGTCGAGATACCATCAAATTAGAGTTAAGAATGAAGATATTCCAAAAACTGCATTTAGGACTAGATATGGACATTATGAGTATTCAGTGATGTCTTTTGGATTAACTAATGCTCCAGCAGTTTTTATGGATTACATGAATAGAATATTTAGATCTTATTTAGATAAGTTTGTAGTAGTCTCTATAGATGATATATTTGTTTATTCAAAATCAGAAAAAGAGCATGAAGAGCATCTTAAGATAGTATTGCAGACACTTAGAGAAAAGAAGTTGTATGCTAAATTATCTAAGTGTGAATTTTGGGTCAAGGAAGTAAATTTTTTAGGTCATGTTGTTTCTAAGAAAGGAATTTCAGTTGATCCTAGTAAGATTGAATCAGTTATGAACTGGGAGAGACCAACCACACTAACTGAGGTTAGAAGTTTTCTAGGACTAGCTGGTTATTATAGAAGGTTTATTAAAGGATTATCACAAATAGCTTTACCTCTGACTAGCTTGACTAGGAAAAATGTGCCTCTTGTATGGTCACCAGAATGTGAGAAAAGTTTTCTAGAATTAAGAAGAAGATTGACTAGTACTCTAGTGTTAGTATTGCCGTATCCTTATGGTGCATTTGAAGTGTATTGTGATGCTTCAAAGAAAGGTCTAGGTTGTGTGTTGATGCAAAATGGAAATGTGGTAGCATATGCATCTAGACAGTTAGGACCCCATGAAGTCAATTATCCAACCCATGATCTAGAATTAGCAGCAGTAGTTTTTGTCTTAAAAATCTAGAGACATTATTTGTATGGAGTAAGATTTAAAGTCTTTTCAGATCATAAAAGTCTTAGGTATCTCTTTGACCAAAAAGAGTTGAACATGAGATAGAGAAGATGGGTTGAATTTCTTAAGGATTATGACTTTGAGTTAAAATATCATCCAGAAAAGGCAAATGTAGTAGCTGATGCATTAAGTAGAAAGTCTCTGCATGTATCTAGAATGATGATTAAATAGAATTAATAGAAAATTTTAAAAATCTTAATTTAGGATTTCTCACTAGATTTGTCTCATTTTTTTTAGATGGCAACATAGGTCAATCTCCTTGATGCCCTGGATTGGTGATGGTGTAGAAAAGAAGATATGAAATAGACTTTTGTTTGGAAAAGCTTGTACTTGTTTAATATTGACTTTTGTAACAAGAACTATGGCTACTTGTAATACATGTATCAGTTTAATAATTTCTATAATCTATACGTTTTAGGATTTGTGTACTAGTATCCGTTCAGTAAAAATTATTATTAACTAACAATTTCTTAATAATTTATCCTTAATAAAAATTAAATATCTAGAATAATTTTAGGTCGTTACATGCAGCAGGTCTAATCAAATCTTTGCCATCGGTGAACTTGTGCAATATTGGAATGAGTGATGTCCTTGAATAGATATAAGTTGTAATTTTTTCCCCTTAAAGATTGTGTCTTTTTGAAGAGGAATTTTCTTCTTCAAATCTTTTAGCATCAAGTCAATACAATGAGCAGCACAAGGTGTCCAATACAATTTATTTCTTTTCTGCATCAACAAAGTTCCAGCAGCTTTATAATTTGCAGCATTGTCCGTCACAACTTGGACAACGTTTTCTTCACCAACCTCTGTTACCACTTCTTCAATCATTTTAAAAATCTTATCAGCCGTTTTTGGTCATGTGAGATGCATCAATTGACTTAAGGAACACAGTTCCCATGCAACTATACAGGCAAAAATTGATGAGTGTTCTTCTTCTCCTATTAGTCTACCCATCAGTCATGATTGTACAACCCCTTTTCTTCCACATATCCCTATGTTCTTGCACAACCGCCATTGTCATATCATATTTCTTCAAAAATGTTACTCTACACTCATGATAAGATGGTGGCTTGAAGCCCGGTCCATGTCTAGCAATAAATTCACACATCTTAGCAAAATCATCACTTTTCACAAAATTAAAAGGAATTCCATTGTTGTACATAGCCATACAAATGTCAAGACATGCCTCCTCCCTCAAGCTCTTCTTCAATATGGAGCTAATGGTTACGGGAGAAAATGATCTAGTTTTCTTGAAAATATCAGAGATAGAGCCAGATAAGCCACCTTCATGATCTTTTCTTTTATTTTGAGAACAAACAACTTCCTCATTTAGTGGTATTGATGGCAATGTATTTCCTTCTTCTCCTCCAATAAACACATTCAACATCTCTATCTTCACTTCTTCAGGCATCGATTTACATGGCTCAACATCTTTAGATGTTCCTGCCAAATGGTGTTTCACACGGTAAAATCCTCCACCACCCATTATTTTTGGACAAAACTTGCATTTGATTATTTTAGTTCCTAGAATTTCAACAACATACATCCAACCAGGATCTGTTCTATTTCTAGGAGCATTTCTTGGCACTTTTCTTCCAACAATAACAGGGTTATTACTAACACTCCCACTCTCCGATCCAGGAGTGCTATCATTGGCACTTGCAGTAGGTGAAGTCATTCTTAATTCTTAAACAAACAAAATTCTAAAAACAACAACGCACAAACACTCAACAAACACAAGCAAACAGGGAGAACCGATGGAGAAATCAACATGGAGGAACCGAGGGAGAAAACACAGAAGTACAGAACACACTATGCAGAACACACTTGACATAGAACACTCAACAATAACAGAACTTACCTTTGGGAGACTCGAGAGGGAGCACGGTTGGAGATGGAGCGTGACTGGAGATGGAGCGCAACGAGACTCGAGAAGGAGAAGACTGAAGAGTGCGACGACGACGAGAGGGAGAAGACTGGCAGAGAGTGCGACGAGAAGGAGAAGACCGGCGAAGAGCACGCGACGATGCGAGAGTGCAAGAAGCTGGAGAAGACTGAAAAGAATGGTTTTCGATTTAGAAAACAAAAACCTAATTTTTTTTAAATACACACTGAGTCAACTCGGCGAGTTTATCGAGTTGACTCGCGAGTTTACCACGTCTGCACCCATAACCGAGTTCTTACTGAGTTGACTCGATTTGGGGGGTAGAATCGTTGACTCGGTCGAGTTTACCTAGTCAATTTGGCGATTTAACAACATTGGGTGTCTTAGGCTTTTTGCAAGATAATTCAGCAAAAGAAAAAATCGAAATAAAGCAAAAATAAATTATACTATAATTATTATAATTTTTTATAGGTTAAGTATCTTTCTCACCCCTGCACTTTAGCATTTTTTTTTTCATTTTTGCCTTTGCAATTTTTTTTTTATATTTTAGTCTTTACAAAATATTTTTTTTTGTTTTTTTTCCTTAAAACATTTTCAACCGTGTTTTTCACTGTTCAAAACATTATTAAAAATACTTAAGGATGAAAAAAAAACATATTTTACAAAAATTAAAACAAAAATATAATTTACAAGGATGAAAATAAAAAAGATATTAAATTATAGAAACAAAAAATATATTTAAACCTTTTTATGTTAATGTGAAATATTTATTTCTAGAAATTGTGATTAATCTTCACCAAGAATTATAAATACACACAAGAAGTATTTCTCTTTTATATTTCATATTTTAAATCCGTGATTCAAATGTTAAATTAATTTTTTTTTAAGAAACAAATCTTAAATTATTTAATTAAGAAATATAAGTTTTTTTTTTAAATTTAAAAATATAAGTCACTGCCACTATTAAAAAAAAATAAAAATTCACTGGCACTTATGTTATGTTAACCAGTTTGTCATTAAACTCTATTTGTACACAATCAATAAGTAGTACTGTAGTAGTAGCATATTATAAGCAATGATCAGTGGCTTGTCTGGGACCACACATAACAACTGTCCCACTAGAAAAGGCACTTATCACTTATCAACAATAACCAGCGTACACAGAAACCAAAACCCCTCTGACCCTTCCTTACCTCAAAAGTCTAAGAACCCTATCCGTAGCATAAACACAGATATTTTAGTTTAACTTCCTTTGTGATTCCAAAATCCTATCCCAACCAATTATGATATTATACACATAAAAATAAAATTAAAAACATAACCAAACCCAACACCAACAACACATCACACAGTAGTAGTAGTAACACCAACCACTCTTCTCTCCCTCTCAAAAAAATCTCTCCAACCTTGTTGCTTCTTCGATCAACAACTATTCACAGTTTCACTCTCTCCTTTGTTGTTGTTTGATGGAATACTGCATCTTCCACTACCATCACCACACACTCCTCACTCTGCCTTCAATTTCTCACAAACCCCACTTCAGTTTCTTCACAAGACCTGATCTTGGTGGTGGTGGTGGTGTTCGTGTTGCTTCTTCTTCTTCTTCTTCTTCTTCTTGTATGTTATTCCATAGGCAAAGACCCTTTATCAGAGCAAGTGCCGGAGCAAGCCCATGTGAGTTTAGTAGCCTGAACTCTCCTTTGGAGCCACGTTCCATGGTGGGGAAGTTCCTCAGTGGTGTTCTTCAGAACCACCCTCAGATGTTCCATGTTGCTGTTGGGGAGGAGCTGAAGCTCTTGACTGAGGATCGTGATGCGGCACATGCTCGCATGGTGCTTGGTTCTGCTTCTGATGAGGCCTTGCTTCACAGGTTCGTGGAATGAGATTTTTTTTTGTATACCCTTTTGGTTTTTCCATTGATTAAATTTGTTTTGATGTGTTTTGTGAGGTTTGAGTTTCATGTGGGTTGTGGTTGGAGGAGGATCTTTGTATGTTGAAATGTTAATCAAACTGTTTGTGTTTGTATATTGTTATGTGTTGTTGCTTAATTGAGATTTGATCTATGCTAAGGTTTTAAATTGCGGTCACGATTGTGGTTTCATTGTGATCCTTGATATTGCAAGAAATTGCTGATAAATGTGGCAGAGACCCCAAAAACCCTGACGATGCAGCCAAATTGCAGTTGTGGTTTCATGGCGTTCCTTGATATTGTGAGAAATTGCTGATAAATGAAACCCCAAAAATCTTTATGATGCGGCTAAAAACCTAAATTGCGGACCCTTTTTTAAAAATCTTGATCCCTTTATGAAATATGTGACTTCAATGAGGAAATTTTGGTGATCCTGTGTCTAAAATTATATATTTTGCATCTGGGTTTTATTAGTAAATGTATGTGGTTGTTGAAGTGTGTGAAACGGGTTATTATTTTTCTGATTTATTTGGGTGGATTAACCATTTTTTTGGTAAAGTTCCTGATTTTATTATATTAAAGGGGAAGAAGGTTGAACTCGATTTTCTAAACTGGTAGAGGTTAGATGTTTATTTGTTTGTTTGTTTGTGTGTTTGTTTGTTTGTACAGATACAGTGAATGTAAGGAACGAGAACAAACCATGTTGTGAACCTTAACAAGCTTGATTTGGTTGTTTTGTGGTGATCCATGTTCTTTTGTTAGATAAAGACACTTTTTTGGAGTGAGAGAGAAAATATAACTAAATGAAACATAAGATATTTTCCACACAGAGGAAACAGGACAGAATGGTGAGCAAAGAAAGAATCTAGAAGGCAGCTTATTTGATATGGAAACCCTCTTAAAATATTCATACGCAGAATACTTAAGAAGAGACTCCAAAAATGAAGATCTTATCCTGTATAAATTTTTCATGGCCGAGTGCTGCTCTTGAGGATGCAAGCATGCACTCCAAATCTCCCAATCATATAGGCCATAGCATATAATGCAGTTTGGTGAGAAAATTTTGGCTTACATATTTTGATCTTCATAGCTGAACATTTGAACCTGTCCATGATAAAAGGACACAATTATTAGTCATCAAGGGCCCCTAAAATTTGTTCTGCAGGAAAATAAAAGGCTTAAAAATAAGTTTATATTGACCCTATCAAGATTTGATCAATGGGGTGGGTCTAATCTGGATCAGGAGTTTATGTTTCTCAGAAAATTCAGACAGAAAATTCACTATTTTTGATGATTGTACTCATTCCATTGACATAGGTAATCATAAGTAGTGAATAGCTTTTGGCTCCAGGGTTGAGGTAGAGGACTGGAAACTGGATCTGTCATTTCAAGTAACCATAATTTGGCACGTATGGTCTGCAGATGGGGTTTGTAGAGTGACCTTTTTTCATTTTTTCCCCTTTATTTTGCAAGGTGACACTGGAGATTCTAGGAATAATATAATTAAAATGTTTAATATATATTTTTTTTTGGCCAGCAAAAATAATAAGTATATATATATGAAGAAATTTCTGCATTACAAGAAGTACTGCAAAACATAGACCCTAGTATAACAGAACAGAACGAAGGAGGCTTAAAACAAGAAAGCCTGAAAAAAGCCTCCTGAGTTCTGACTTAGGACTAGGTTAACAAACAAAAGAGTACATCTTAGGTCTACCCTCCCCTGATTACAAAAGCCTTCCCCATATTAGAAGACCAAAAGTGGAAAGGAAGAGTAAAGCCATCCTCCAAATTTCTAAGCCAAGACCAACATAAAAAGAGCGCATCCTCCATCAGATTATGTCTATTAAACGTAGCATCTTGGAAAGTGATCTTGTTCCTATGACACCATATAGTCCAGGTCAAGGCTACCCACCAAGTCTGCCATCTCATCGGTCTAATTCCATTGTTTCCATAGAAGGAGTGTTGAGTGAAGTGATCTATTGGCGTTACTGACGATACACTTACAACATTTATCCATGACAGACATTCCCACCAGAGTGGTAGGATACTACTGCAACTGAAAAATAAGTGGGACACATCCTCCTCATTATTTCTGCAAAAAGGGCATATGTTGTCATTGAGTTCCACATTCCTTCTACACAGGTTCACCTTAGAAGGTAATCTATCCCTGCAAAGTCTCCAGACAAAACATAATGCCTTATTAGGAACTTTTAACTTCCACAAGTCCTTGAAGATACCCTCTTGAGGCATACTGTTCACTTCTCTGTCAATACAATGATAAGCACTTCCCACTGTATATATTCCACTCAGATCAGCCGTCCAGCTCCAAGTGTCTTGTTGCTGTAATTGTATTACCATATCTTGAATGTCCTTCATGAAATTTACAGCAGCTTCGACCTTCCCCTCCATGAAATGTCTTCTCCAGCTAAGCTGCCATTCCCAACCAGTTTGGGTCATTGTACCCATATGATGAATGTATTGTTGTTGTTGATTAGAAAGCTGATACAGTCTTGGGTACCTTTCCATCAAAGTAGTTCCGTCATTTTTCCATCCATCTTCCCAAAATAGAATCCTGTTACCACATCCCACCATCCATCTGATCCCATTTCTAAGCCGTTGCCCCTCATCAATGGAATTACAAAATGAGCTGAGATCCCTCCACCAAATAGATTCTTTGCCACTTCTTGTAGGTTCAGTCAAACTCCTCCATCCCCCGTATTTTGAGTCTAACACTTGTGCCCATAAATCCTCTGGCTGGTGGAATAGATTCCAATACCATTTTCCAAGTAAAGATTGATTAAATTTGGTTAAATCTTTAATGCCCAGCCCCCCAAGCTCCTTTGGTTGACAGACCAGCCCTCATCTTACCCAGGCAATCTTCCTTTGATCAGCAGTTCCACCCCACAAAAACCTTTTCTGAATTCTCTCCAAGCAAGCTATCACCTTCTTGGGAGCCCTGAAAAAAGACAAAAGGAAAATAGGGATCGAGTGCAAAGTTGACTTTATCAAGGTCACCCTTTCCCCAAAAGAAAAGTATTTCTGTTTCCATTTAGCTAGTTTTCGCTCATATTTCTTGATTAAGCAATCCCATGTCTCAATACGTCTTGGATTGGCTCCAATAGGAACCCCAAGATATGAAAAAGGAAACGCCAGCCTTCTACAATTTAGGTATGTTGCAGCATTATTTGCCCACTGATCATCCATCCCAAAAACCCCAAATCTGCTCTTAGCAAAATTTATTTTCAACCCCGATACCATTTCAAAGCTCCTCAACATCACCTTAATGGCCTTCACATTTTTGGTTGATGCAGTGCCAAAGAATAAAGTGTCATCAGCATACTACAGCAAGCTGATATCAACTCCAATCCTCCCCACCTTATAGCCTTCAAACAGGTTCTTTGACTGGGCCTCTCTCATCAATCCGGTCAGGCCCTCTGCCACAATATTAAACAAGAGTGGGGCAAGTGGGTCACCTTGCCTAAGGCCCCTTTGTGGTGAGAATTCAGTAGTGGGACTTCCATTTACCAAAACTGATATAGATGCAGATTTTAAACACCCTTCAATCCACATAATCCACCTAGAACAAAAACCCATCCGCTTCATCATGTATGACAAGAATTCCCAGTTAACCGAATCATATGCCTTTTCATAATCCACTTTGAACACAAGGCAGCTTCTGTTTTCTCTTTTTGCCTCATCAACAACCTCGTTAGCTATGAGCAAACTATGCAACAATTGTCTCCCCTGGATAAAAGCTGATTGTCGATGGTCAATAATAGAAGGCAACACCTTTCTCAGCCTTGCAGCTAATACCTTGGCCACAACCTTATACACACAGCCTATTAGTGAAATAGGTCCGAAATCATTTAATCCCTGTGGATCATGAATCTTGGGAATTAAGGTTATGAAAGATGCATTACCACCCTTAGGAATTATACCATTTACATAGAATTCATCCATGAAACAGAGAAAGTCCGCTTTGATGATGTCCCAAAAAGCTTTAATGAACTTGAAATTAAAGCCATCTAGCCCAGGACTCTTTTCATTACCACACGCCCACACTGCATTAGTGCATTCCTCACTTCAATTGCATCAAAACGGGCCATCAAAATGTCCATGTGCTGCTGTTCAATGGCTCTGAAATTGGTGCCATCTAGGTTAGGTCTATTCACAACCGGCTCCTCAAATTTCGTCTTGAAGAATAGCCTAACTTCTTCTTTAACTCTGTTGGGCTCAGCAATCCAACACCCATCAACCATCAGTCCTCTGATCATGTTACTGTTGCGCTTCCAATTTAAAGTCATATGAAAGAAACTAGAATTGCAATCCCCCTCTTTGATCCATTTGGATCTAGCTTTCTGCCTTATGATTGAAGCATTTGCCTGGGCTGCTGCCTATAATTCCAACTGTAGTTGTTTTCTTCTCTGCACCTCTTCTTCAGTAAAATGCCTCTCATCCCCCTAACTCTCTAACTTGTTAAGTTCCATCTGTAATGATTTAACCTTCAGCTGCATGTCTCCAAATTGTGTTTTATGCCAGAACTTAATCCTCTGTTTCAGTTTCTTAATCTTTTCTTTTAAAACAAAACCTCCCCAACCACTGATCAGATTAGAGTTCCATCCATCATATACTAGCTTCCTGAATGAATTGTCCTAAAGCCAACATTCCAATACCCGAAGTGGTTTTGGGCCCCAATCAGCCAACGAGGTTCTCAGTATGATAGGGCAATGGTAAGAAAAATTACGATCTAGAATAAACTGAGTGGTGCCCTGCCATTTAGTAATCCATTCTGCTGATACCAATGCTCTATCCAGCTTACTTTTGGCAGTCCCATTTGGCCTATACCATGTAAAGTGACGCCCAATGCAAGGTACATCCTCAACTTCTAGATCTGCTATCCATTCATTAAACTCCTTAACAGTGCCTTCATCTTGGTATCTCTGACATATCCCCAATCGCTCTTGAGGTCTTCTGATATTGTTGAAATCCCCTGTTATGCACCATAGAACCCCCATGTTTGTAGCTCTCAGCTGCCTTATATCATCCCATAAGCTTCTTTTCAAAGATACCTTACAAGGTGAGTATATATTCACAATTGTAGCTTTACTGCCATCAGCTGCCCATATCCCTTCCAGATAAATAAATCCAGCCCCTAACACCTTGTTTTCCAAAAAGAAAACCTCCTTGCTCCAGATACATAGTAATCCACCAGCCTTATTAATTGTTGGCAGGAATTCTCAGTTAATATCATCATCTCTCCACAATGCCTTGCACACCTTATCATCAATTGTTTCTTTTTTAGTTTCTTGTAAGCATAACATATCCACCCTTTCTTTTGATATCAATTTCCTAATTGCAGCCCACTTAACACCCCTCCCCAACCCCCTGATGTTGTAGGATAGAATCTTCATCTATCACAGCCATTATCCCCCATCCTCAGAAACTCAGCCTTATCTCTGCTTTCCATATCAAGCATACTGTTCATTATATCTGCCTGATTATGACCATCCAATCCCAATAATTTTGCTATCTCCCAATCACTGTCAGCATCAATTCTCCAATCATGCTTTGAGAAACTATGATCTGCCTTTGCCTCATTAGATCCATGTTTTTCAGCCGAGTTTAAGTTATCCCAATCCACAACAACCTTAAGGCCACCACCCCTAGACGAAGAAGGGGAATTGTCTGAATTGGAGAGTACAGTCATTGCCTCTTTGCCTTTATTATTGGACCGCAGAATAGTGAATTCTGGTTGAGATCCACCTATTGTTATAGCCTGAGTATCCTTTTTCCACCCCCTATTTCTGATATAAACCTTCCCCTGAAAATTAGGCCCAAAAGTATTATGGTCCAATTCTTTATCTTTCACTTCAGCTGGACATAAAGTAGTGGGGCCCGCTGGAGTACATTCACCAACTGTTGTCCCTATCTTATCACGTGTTGGTACATACTGGGCTTCCATATTCTTTTGTGTGTTTGGTAGCGACATCCTCTGGTTACTACCGCTGACCACATCTCCTCTTTCCGAGACCCAATCTTCCAACGTATCATCTGCTCCACCCCTTTCCCCCAGACGACCTTCTCTATCGTCAAAATCATAGGATGGCCCCATACAGTTGACAGCCACGTTCCCACCTAAAGCCTGCTTAGCTCCACCAACTTTACTGGATGGCTTGTTAGGATTCAAATGTGAAACCGTCAGATCCTGCGAACTGTTTTGACCATCAGGTAAAGACCGCTGAGCATCATCGGGGCATTTACTGTCACCCCTATCGCCACTCGTCTCTCTGCCCTATGCCGGAGTCTCCGCCACAACCTCCGTGTTTTCCGATGATACACACCACTCCATCGTACTCTCTTCAGATGGGATTTCTTCCAACGACAACGCATCATATCGTCCCCCTTTACACTTGCACGCACAACTACCCGTCTCCTCAACCATGGTAATTTTGTAAACCACATCGTTAATAGACGCCGACACATTGTGGTGGATGATAGGCTGCCAGGGAGTTTTGATAAGCACCCTAGCCCGATCCAACCGATGGAGGTCATCAGTATCATCATCCAGGTCCACCAAATCCCCAATACCGGCAACAATCTGTCTGATTGAGTTTGTGTTCCATGCATGCAATGGAATTCCCCAACAGAGAATCCATACCAACCTAAAGCCGATCTTCAAAACTGGAGACCATTTATGCAATGTATGGAACATAGAGAGCTCGTTTGCTTCTGCTTCTCTACACATTGCTTCTGCTTTAGAATCGCTAAGCCCCTTTAACAACACCATATCATCACCCAAGTATTTGGGTGTAATATCGTCGTCCCCCTCCCATAAAAATTCCTTGTCCAACCTGTCGAAATGCGACAAATTTCTAAGCTTGCCAATCCATGCCTTGTTATACCAATTCCCCTTTTCCGATGGAATGGATAGCCGGACGGTGGAGTGGGACGGAGACATCGCAGCAAGAGCACGCACAGAAGGTCCTCTCCTCACCCCGGTGTGGCTAGATGATGCTAGGACTTTCGCGTATGATTTACGGTACGACACTTGTTTTAGAGGGTCATCGTACCTCTCTGGTTGTGCCCAAATGACCTTCTCCTTGCCCTTATTCCTCATGATCGTTTTGTCATCAATGGTCTCCCTTTGCTGATGTTTATCCATTTTTGTCCTTTCCCTACTATGCTTAGGCAAGCTGACATGTAGCTTGAGTCCACCAACAACCAGACTATCTAGCTTTCGTTCAAGATAGACAGCATCATCAACCCCTTTGAAACGTACAAAACCATATTTTCTACCACTCATGTTTCTGTTTTTTGCGATGAAAATCTCCCTAACATCACCCCACTTTTTGAATTCTGCCCATAAATCTTTTTCCCCCATCTCCTCAGGAAAGCAAGTGAAATAGAAGGAAGTTACCTCCGGCCTATCCCTCCAGTCTTGCCTCATCCTCCCCTGTCTTCGAGCCTTCGTGTATTTCCCAAAACGTTGTCCGTAATCATTTCCATCGTATTTGAGACATGGTCTAGCCTTGTAACCCTCACCGGACCGCTCTCTAAACCTATTTCTGTTGCCCACCCTCACCCACTCACTGTTTCTCTCTCTAAAATCCTCTCTCATCTCTCTAGCGAACTTTTTTGCTCATTCATACATATATAAGATATTTAGTAACTTGAGTATTCAGTTGATGTATTCACATGAAGGATTACGTCTGGAGGTACATTTTGGTAGTGGCATCTGCACTTTGATAGTGTTTGCTGTTACACTTGAGGCAAACTCAGCACTCACTGTAAGAATTACTTCTGCCTGCAATAGCAATTTCAAAAGTGTTGGTGACTGCAAGGAAAGACAAATGAAAATGTTTAATATATATCTTAACTCCCTAGTCCTTATCAATTCAGAGATGGGTATAATGATTTTCTCTAGTTATATTGAATTAGAGATAGTGTATTTGGGGATGTAGAAGGTACAACAAATATTTCTATGAACATCTGATTGCATTCTTGTATGTTCTAACTTGTAAGAGTAAAGAGTTAGTATTTATCATCCTTCCTCTAAATGAAGTATATATTTTGCAAAGCAAGCTTGCATAAGTGACTTTTATGGAACCATAAAACATTTATATTTCGCATTAGAAGGGTCATCAACAGGTTATTTTGATCAGCATTTCTTAGCACAATTTAAAAGCTTTAAAAGAGCTTGTCAATGATATATTGATCTTTGTCATGTTGATTTGCCTGATTATTTTCTTATGTATTATACTAACCCCGGTTCTATTTATAAGAAACAAGTTGTAGAGTAAAATATACTACAACTTGTTTCATATAAATAGGACCGGAGGTAGTATAAAATATTCAAAACCCTGAGTGATTTGGAACTTCAGAGTTCATTCACTCTATTATAAACTGTGCTGAATCCACCATTGTGATTATTTGTTTGGTGTGTTTCTAGTGATAACTGAATTAACCATTTCCTTACAGGCCTTTGATTATTTTATTATGATTGTCTCCAAATCCCATAACTCTGATTATCAGCATTCTGTCTAACTATTAATCTATGAGAATAGGTTTACACCAAAGGTTGATGATAGATGTAATAATAATAGATGGGGCAAAATGTACAATAGAAGAAGAGTTAGTTAGTGACTCTGTTATAGAGTCTATGGCTGTTAGATGAAGCCGTTAGTTAGTAACTAACTAACAGTGGTTACTAGCAGAGAGATATTATAAATAGACAGAGAAAGGGAGGGAAAAGGGGTTAGAAAACAGTAAGTGGAGAGTGGTGTCTCGAAATCACCTGTAACCTTTGGAGCTATTGCTTCTATTGTGAATAAAAGTTCTGTTTTTCACCACCTCTGGTCCAGTTCTTATCAGTTGACTTCTGCTCCATAATTTTTTAACTTGGTATTTGACATTCTTAAATGGCACATCCAAGAGCCAGTGCCTCATTGAACTCTTTTTGCAAATGATATAGTGATAGTTGATGAATCAAGAGAAGGACTAAATTATAAACTTAATTGTGGAGAGGAGAAGGTTTGGTATCAATGGGTTTTTGATTATGTAGGAGTAGGATAAAGCCTATGGAATGTAAGTTCAATAAGATGTGAATTATTGATGGTTTGGATGTGAAAATTGGGGACTATATCATACCACAAGTTGCATTTGTTGGTCAGCATTCCTGGTCTAAAGCTAAACCAAACTTTCTCTGTTCTTGATTCATTGTTTTGCATCCCCTAACATTTGGTGGAGAACTATTTGTTCCAAAAGTTAGTGGCCATATAAGGCTGAGAAATTAATGGTTACATGATTTAAGTTGGTGATTTTAGAAACCTCTTCTCTGGATTGTACCTTCAAACTTTGAGTATGAATAATCAGGATTTCTTGGTGTCTCTCCTTATTTGCTGATAAAACTTCTTACTTCTTAATTGGAGGATAGCATAGCTAAGAGTAAATTTTTGGTCTCCTTATTCGAGGAAATCACCACCTCCTTACAGAGCTATAAGCTACCTTTTCCTCAGCCACCCACCTCCTATTTATAACTACTGCCCCTCTTAGTTTAGTACTAACTAACAGTTAGTTAGACTAACTGAATTACAGCTAACAGTTGCCACTAACTGCACCTAACAATTGCCACTAACTGCTATTCCTATCAATACCCTCCCCTTCAAGATGGACCTTGTCCTTAAGGTCCAAGTGAGGAAAAACAATCTGGATTTTTCAGCCAGGGTCTTCTTCATCTTCTTCTTCCAAGATCATCAACCTCAGCTGCTTGTTCTTGCACAAATTTGTTGGATGATATTTCTCAGCACATGTAAAACATTCTCCAATTTTGTCTTATTTCCACTTTTTTCTTCCCCTCCTCCTTTCTCTTTCTGTCACATTTACGATTTATCATTGGGTTCATCTACCACCGACCCCAATTAACTTGGGTTAAAGGTGTTGTTGATGTTGATGTTGATGTAAAACATTCTCCCTTTCCTCATTTTCTCCTCCACTTCTGCAGGTGACAAATTATGTAAGGTTCTTCTACCTTGTCATCCAATATTCTTTGCACTAACAGGTTAGACAAATGCTTCTACCTGCTGCCATTCTCCCCCATTCCTTGGACCCAAGAAACTGGTTTTCTGAAATGTTTGAGGCTCTTTATTCATTCTTGGCCGATTTCCCAACACCCTATTTTTTTCCTCCACTTGACTTGCCTTCATCATAGTATCCAACAAGGTTTTGGGCTCATGCAATTTGACTTCTGTCCCAATTTCCTCCTTCAACCCCTTTAGAAGAACCTCCATCAAGAAGCTTTCTTCCAATCCCTTTCCAACCCCCACATGTTTCTCAAACTGACTAATGTAGCTCTGCACATTATCATCTTGTTTTAATGCTAACAAAGCTTGGAAAGGACTTACCACACTCGTACCTTGAGACCTCTGAACCAAGGCCTGCTTGAAACCCTCTCAGGATTAGGAAGAACTCCAAGATTCCCATCACTGGAACCAAGCTAATGCTTCCCCATCCATGGCTACCAGAATTGCCTCAAGCTTGTTGTCCTCCCTCACTGCCTGAAGCCTGAAATATCTATCAATTCTTGCTACCCAACCCACGGGGTCTTCCCCCGTAAAAATTGGCATTTCAAGCTGCCTCCATTGTCGCGCCCCCTCCTCGTTCCTTTCCCTTGCCCTTTCGACGGAATCGTCTCCTCCACCGTCGGCCTCTCCCACGACACAACCAGCTTCTTTAGCAGCGATTCGATCGAGCCCAATCGGGTTTCGATCGCGATCCGATTGGCCTCCATATCTTTGCGGTTCTGCTCCGTAGTCTCACAGGTCTCTTCCATTGCGCGTTCAAGTGCCTCCAGCCTTGCCTCCATCTTCTTGTTGGTTTTCGAACCCATTCACCTCACAAAGCCCCAGGATTGGAGCTCTGATACCAGTTGATAGGAACTGGATCAGATTTAGAGAGAAAGAAGGAAAAGAATGAATCTTTTATTGAATCTTGGAGACTAGCTCCTGCTATTACACTTTGTGATTATTCGAGGAAATCACCACCTCCTTACAGAGCTACCAGCTACCTTTTCCTCATCCACCCACCTCCTATTTATAACTACTGCCCCTCTCAGTTTAGTACTAACTAACAGTCAGTTAGACTAACTCAATTACACCTAGCAGCTGCCACTAACTGCACCTAACAGCTGCCACTAACTGCTATTCCTATCACTCTCCTTATCTGCTGATAAAACTTCTTACTTCTTAATTGGAGGATAGCATAGCTAAGAGTAAATTTTTGGTCCCCTCTGAAGCCCTCAATAGAATATACAAGCTTTTATTAGATTTGAGATGATTTAATTTTAGCTTCCTTTTGAATAAAGGCTTTTCCTTTGCCCACTTTGCCCACTTTGACCCGAGTTATCCTGTAATATTTTTTACATTTTTTTAATTGGAGTTAAATATTCATGGACTTTTCAGATCTGAAGCAGTATCTGCATGATTAAATGAATTGGGGTATTGCCTGACATCAAGTCATACCCTGGAATGAAATACACATAACAGATAAACCTTCGTCTTAAATTCCTTGGTAGTTACATAATACAATTGTAGATATTCATTGAAAAGATGTTGACTGCATCCTTTTCTTAATGCCAGGAGGATTGCACAAGTAAAAGAGAACCAATGTCAAATTGTTGTAGAAGATGTTATCTACTTGCTGATTTTTTACAAGTTTTCTGAGATAAGGGTTCCTATGGTTCCAAAGCTTTCTAGTTGCCTTTATAATGGCAGGCTAGAGATATTGCCTTCTAAGGACTGGGAACTAGAGTCTATTCATAGCTTGGAAGTTTTGGATATGATAACGGAACACATAACTACTGTAACTGGCTTGAGAGCAAAATCTAGTGTAACTGAGTGTTGGGCAACAACCCAAGTTAGACAATTCTTACTTGCCCGAGTTTATGTTGCCTCCATATTATATGGTTACTTTTTGAAGTCGGTTTCATTGAGGTACCACCTAGAACGAAATCTATTGTTGGCTAATCATGATCTTCAAAATGTTGTGTGTTCTTATGGATTCAAAGATGCCATCTTTGGCCACTTGAGTAACATGCCATCCTTAGGGCAAGGGTTAATCAGACCGGAAGAGGAACTTGAGGACTTAAAATGTTATGTTATGAGCTTTCACCCTGGATCATTGCAGAGATGTGCCAGATTGAGGTCTAAGGAGGCTGTGAATTTGGTTGGGAGTTATAGTTGTGCTCTTTTTAATAACGAGGAATCGGGTTCAGTTGAGAATGATGATGTTATTTTGACTTCATTTTCTAGCTTGAAGAGACTAGTCTTGGAAGCTGTTGCTTTTGGATCTTTCCTGTGGGAGATAGAAGATTACATTGACAATGTATATAACCTTAAGGATGACTGAGTAGTATAAAGGCACTAGTTGCCAAATAAATTCCTAAGTTGTTGAGCGAATTCTCCTTGTATATATAGTGAGTTTTGGTTTTAGCTTTTAAGTGTTTGGTTATGTTTATATTGTATATATGGCACATCTTTACTCTATATATAATGTAAAGGTCTAGTGCTTGGACTTTGTTTAAGTTGATAGATTATAGATATTTTTAAATAGTACAAAGTTGTTCACTGTATATGGATCTATATCTTTCTTTTGAATATTTTCCAGGTTTTTACATTGTCACCAAAGAATTCTGTGATTCCTCATTTGCATAGAATAAGAACTAGTTTAAAGACTAACATGGGTCAAGGTAGGATGAAGACAAAACTTAGATGTAGTTTGTTTTTCTTATTATTCTTCAATCAGAATTAGAGTTTCACTTTAGTGGTATATGTTGATCTTTAATGCAAACCTTTACTACATTATCTTGGTGAAACTCCAATTTTGATTGAAGAGTGATATCAAAAGCATTTAAGGAACTGCATTTAAGTTTAGTCTGGATGGAAACCACAAAACTACATGAATGTTATGACCCCAGGTTGCATATGATGCTATCTCTGCAAAATTTATGCATCTTCAAGTCTAAGCTGTTTATATTTGCACTCCTTTAATAACGTGTGCCTCCAGCGATGAGTTAGTGAAGCTTGAGAGTTCAACATTCAAAACAATGATGGTGCTGATATGATATTTCTTGCACTCAACTTTCTTTTAAACTTTAATTAATGTTCCCTTTCCTTATCACGTTGGTGAAACTAGTCAGTATTTTCATCACTACAAATAATAAGGACTTGTTTCACTTTTTTTTTGTTCAGAGTTTTCTATTAAAAACTTGTTTGAGGATTAAATTGAAGATTTACTCTATTTTCTTCTCATGACTCAAACTCAAGGTGTAAACTACACAGCATTAGAGAATAAACAGAGATATTCCCAAGCACTACATGTAAGGTAGAATTGCTTCAAAGCATATGTCGAACAAGTCTTTAATGAAGTGTTTCATCAATAGTTTAGTGGGTATTTTTTATTTTTCATTATATTTTAATTTTAATTAATCCTTCAGAATTTTCCAAGATGAAGTTTGGTGGTACATAACTAATCCATGAACTTGTTGCTTGAAACTTCTGCAACCAAATGGCTACAATAATATTTTTTTTTTCTGATCATAGTATTGGTATGAAGTAGTTCTCGTTGGAAGTGATGACTAATTTTTGTTAAGGATCATGAACACACACAAGATAAATATTATCTTTCTCAAGACGATTTATTTCATACTCAAGGGTCAATCAAGATTTATATCCTAAACCACTTGGTTAAAGGATACAAACCGCTGTCACTTATGACTACAAACATAGTATAATATTTGTTATATTAAATATTTCGAGACTGAATTTGAACCTTTAAATTCTTGAAAATTCTAATTCTAAGCTATAGTAAACCTTCAATTTGCTTTTGTTTTTCTTGGCCAAATCTCCCCCATCAAGTTTTTGGCAATGTTGGTTCTTCTAATTATATTCACTTAAAGTTGTGTTTGGCCTTATTGTTCAGCTAATAATTTAATAACGATGAAACCTTATCTCACCTGATAAGGTCTGTTACATGGATTATACGATATCTTTAGACCTCATTGATCAGCTGATAATAGAGGCAAAAAAAGTGCTAGTCTTTGCAGTGTTTGATCTTAAAGATGGCATCACACTAGCACAGGATCAATAGTTGTTACTGTGTATGTGGTTGCAGTTCTAACAGAGAAATTAAAAACTTCATTTGAGGAGGGGTTGAAAGATTTGCCCGGCTATTTGAGGAACTCTCAGTCTCAGACATCAGATACTTCAGTTTTACTGTAGGAGTAGTTGGTTCTAACAAAAGGGCTTAGCACTCGAAAAATGGAAAATCATAGTTTTAATCCTTATTCATAGAGACACAGTTAATACTTAATTGTAACTAAAATAAGTTAAAATAGTTTCTAATTCATATAAACATGTAATATGTGACATGTATCTAGTTATAATTTTTTTTACCGAGTCTGGTTATAAATTATGAAGTTTTAGTTTTAGTTATAAACTAGATATTAACCTGCGCAGTGCGCATGTAAACGAAATGTATATGATTTTTTTAAGAAATTAGAATTATGATAAAAAAAGAAATATATTGAACTCACTGAATTGATTAATATAAAAGAATAATACAAGAGAAAACCATATGTCCCTTCTCTCTCGTTTATCCCTACTCATTGAGCGCATGGTCATGTCTTGAAAGGTTGATGTGTGAAATGAAATATGTGCTAAGAGTGTTTTAATTTCATTAAGTGGATATGAGAGATTAATTCTGGTATTTTCATTATATTGACATTGTGCAAGGGAATTTATACATTCTTAATTAGATTGCTTTATTCACTAATTCTTTCTCCTATATCTCAATAATACTCTATTAAACTTAGTTTGTCTCATTTTTCAACATATGCTTCTGATTTTCCTATAATTACACGTTTATACCCTTGTCGTAGTTAATGTTGGCAAATAGAGTGCCAAGTTAGAGCCAAAAAAATAAATGTTGTGATGATGAGAATATTGAGGTGGGTGGATGAGAGGAAAAGGAACAAAAGATGAGATATCACACAAATGAGCAAGGATGGAATTTTAGTTGTTGGCGGAAATTGCACCAAATTGGGTTTCTGAATTTCAATCTTTTTCGGTTGTTCAACCAAAGGAAGGTAATGCGATACTCCCAAGAAACTTGTGTTGACAAAGTTGTTTCTCCAATTTTTTTTTTGAGAATTGTCTATGTTGTCATATGTGGAAAATAATGAATTTTAAAATTCCTCAAGTTTATACAATGCTCAAAATCAATCTGTATTAGTTTACCTTCCAGTTTAGCTTTGGTGGTTTCCAACTTCACTGTTGGACAAATAAAGGTCTTTCCTTTTTACTTTTTTTTGGACACAATGAGATAAATCAGAATTTGATGATATTTTTGAATGATTTTTCATGCCAATTTGATTCATTGTGACATATTTTCGTTGATAAAATTCATTGTTTATTGTTAGTTTGTTTAAGACGGGTGTTTAAGAGACTTCATGTGAAAAAGAACTGAAAATCATTCAGAGAAAATTGAGACCGTGAATTGATGAAGGACAATTTGGAGAGATGTTTTATAAGCATTAATGTTGTCCCAAGATTTTATAAGGACCCTAGGCCCTCTTATCTAATAAATTCATTACATCGTCTTTGATTACTCTAGAGTACTATTTATTTTCTGCCAAAGTAATTGAACACAAATCCTTAAACTTCTGGTGAAATGCAAATTGTTTAGCTTTATTCAAATTGAATTATTTGGGAACACAACTAGCCTCTACGGTATGATATCTAGACTTTTAAAGTCCACAATATTATTGCGTAGGGAACACTTGTTATTGTGCAACCTTTTTTTACACATCAAGTTTTTGGCGCCAGAAACTTTATGTGTAAAATATGTTTGCAGAATGGCATGTGTACCCTAGGTAGTAGTATTGTGGACTTTAAAAGGATGCATATCATATCCTAGAGACTAGTTGTATTCTTGTTAGGAGATTTGAGAAAATTCAGACAGAGAAGTCCAAATGATAGAAGGAGAAGAGAGAATCCGTGCGAAGGGTTAGTTTATTGCGATTAAAAGAAATTACAATGAAGGTTCAAAGCACTCTCAAACTCACTGAAAGCTCTTTATAAAGGAGACAAACAATTAATTTCCTAATCGAAAATGGTTATAATAGAAAACAAATTCAGTTACAACACAACATATGTTAATGAACCACCTAGACTAGATGCTCCCTTCTACGAGATTGGATGTTTCACCGAATTATTGAAGATTGGACGACCAATACAAAAGACAAGAGTGTTGGATCAGACGATCAGTGTTGTCGTCCATCCTATCTCTATCATTCATTGTTCAACAATCAACAAACTCCACCTTGGTTCAATAATATTTCTGAATTACAAGTAACTAAGTTCATCTCCAACAATCTATGTTAAGTAGATCCAGGCAGTGCTTGAACTTACGTCTTGGAACAGACTTAGTGAACATATTAGCTGGATTCTCCCTTGTATCTACTTTCTGGACCTTGACCTTCTCAGAACGGATGAAGTGGTATCTGATGTCAATGTGCTTAGTTCTCTTATGATGGACTTGATCTTTGGCTAAGCAGATTGCACTCAGATTGTCACAGAAAATAATAGTCTTTTCTTGTGGAAACCCAAGATTGCTAATCAGACCTTTCAGCCAGATCCTTTCCTTTGCTACTTCTGCCAGAGCCATGTATTCTACCCCTATAGTGGACAAAGCCATTATGGGCTGAAGTGTTGCCTTCCAACTGACAAGGGAGTTTCTAGGCATGAATGCATACCTAGTCACAAATCTCCTTCTATCCAAATCTGCAGCATAGTCAAAATCTAAGTAAACAACGAGAGCACGAGACCTGTCTCCACAATAGAAAAGTTCAATATCAGTTGTACCCTTAAGCTACCTATACACTTCATAGCTTGCCATTGTTCCTTCCTAGGATTACCCATATACCTATTCACAACACTAACTACTTGTGCTAGGTTTGGTCTGTTGCATACCATGGCATACATTAGACTACCTACAACACTTGTATAAGGAACACTAGACATGTATTCCTTCTTTGATACTGACTAAGTAGTATTGAGTTCAGATAGACGAATAAACACTGACAAAGGAGTACATACTTGCTTTGCAGAGGCCATCCCAAAATGATTCAGTACTTTATGAATGTATTCCTTCTGACACAGAAAAAGCTTCTTCTGGACTCGATCTCTCTTGATCTCCATGCCCATAATATTTTCAGTAGCTCCCAAGTCCTTCATCTTGAGTTCACTATTGAGTAATGACTTCAACTTTTGAATTTCCAAAAAAATTTGAGATGTTATGAGAATGTCGTCCACATATAGCAACATATAGATGTGGGAACCATCCTTCACCTTGCTATGATAAACACATGATTAATTGGTATTTCTGATGTACCCATGAGAGGCAATGAACTCATTGAATCTCTTGTACCATTGCTTTGGTAATGGCTTCAGCCCATAAAGAGACCTCTTCAATCTATAGACATAATTTTCCTTACCTTCCACCTCAAAGTCTTCAGGTTGTTGCTTCAAAAAGTCTTCCTCCATTCTTCCATGGAGAAAGGCAATTTTGTTGTAGAGTTGCTCTAACTCTGTGTCCAGAGTTGCCACCAGGGCCAACAAATCATGTATGGAGGTGTGTCGAACTACTAGAGAAAATATCTCGTTTTGTCAAACTACTAGAGCAAAACACGTATAGATGTGCCTTATAATGGAAAAATTCTTCAGTGGATGATCCATATTTCTTCCTGAAGATTGACTTGCACCCCACTACTTGTCTGCCTTCAGGTAGCTCAACTAAATCCCAAATCTAGTTCTTCTGAAGGGATTCCATCTATTCATTCATAGCCATTGTCCACCCCTCATCTTCAAAAATAGGAAATTTCTTTCTAATAAGTGGAAGGTTCAAATGAATCGATGTTTTCTGCTACCTGTAGTGCATAAGAAACTATATCAAAGCCATATCTTTCAACAACTTTGATTTGCCTTTGTAACTTTTTGGGTGTTGTGGTTTTGGGCTTGTTTGGATAGTTTTGACTTGTCCAATTAGTCCCCTCAACTGGTGTTGTATTCTGATGTTGAAGGTGCATTTGAAGATCTTGATCAGTCTCACCAGATGCTTAAAACTGCTTCTAATCATTAATGTTTCTGATTATGGAGCTTTCAAACTCCACCTACTTAGTGACATCCTCAGTCTTGCCCAAATCTTCATCAGATGTTTCAAAGATGACATCTCTACTCATAATGACCTTTATTTTAGATGAAAACCAGACTCAGAATCCTTTGACTCCATTTCCATAGCCCATAAAGAATCCCCTCTTGGCTCTGGGTTCCAACTTACCTTCACTACGTGATAATATGCCAAACATCCACACACCTTCAACATTGAGTATTCAACTAGTTTGTTAGAACGTACCTCAATAGGGGTCTTAAAGTCTATGGCAGTGGATGGTGAACGATTCACGAGATAACATATTGTGTTGACTGACTCAACCTATAAACTTCTATCAAGCCTGGATTGGATAATATGCATCTGGCTCTTTCCAAAAAGATCTTATTCATTCTTTCAGCTACTCTGTTTGGTTGTGGAGTATAGTGTATAGTATGATGTCTTGTTATGCCTTCATCTTTACAAAATTCATTGAATTCAGTAGAATAGAATTCCAAGCCATTATCAATCCTAAGACACTTAGCTATCTTTTCTTTATAAGAATTGTCCAATGCTTCAAAAATTTGAAAGCATTAGATTTCTGCTTCATAATGAATACCTATGTCATCCTGGAGTAATTATCGATGATAGAGAGGAAATACCTTGCCCCTCCCTATGATGGAACTATCAAAGGCCCCTAGCAGTCAAAATGGACGTAGTCCAAAATCGCTTTTGTAGAGCACATCGCCTTTGGAAACATCGTTTGGTGTTACTTTCCATAGACATAGTGCTCACAACTAAAGAGATTTCACCTTGTGATTTCCGAGTAAGCCTTGCTTGGTTAAAATATCAGACCTTTTTCACTCATGTGACCCAGACGTAAATGCCATAGAGAATTATCAGAAGAGCCATTAGATGCATGGCTTTTCTAGATTGTAAAACAGCAGAGACAGAGCTTGTCATAAAGGACCTTGAAGGATATACAAATTTCCTTGCTTGGTCCTCTGCATTACCATATACTTTTCTTTCCCCCTGATCTACATAACTCCACCTTCAACCCAGCAAGAAAAACCTTTTTAATCCATGGCACCCATAGATACCAGATTTTTCTTAAGCTCTGAAATGTGATGAACTTCAGTTAAGGTTCTAACAACACCATCATGCATTCTAATTTGTATAGAACCTAAATCGATTGACTTACAAGGAGCATTGCTACCCATGAGGATGTTACCACTAGACTTCTTCTCATATGACACAAACCAGTGCTGTGTGGACATATATGATAAGAACAACCTAAGTCCAGTACCCATTGTTTAAAGTGATGTTGCAGTTGTTCACCAATAGCTAGAGCCAAATTGCTTTCCGATGAGGATTCATTCTGAATAAGAGCAACAACAAAATCTTTATTTGCTTTCTTTGGACATTCTCACTTCCAATGACCTGATTTTTTGTAGTAATTGCAAAAGTCATTAGGATCAAATTTTCTCTTCTTGCCACTTTTGCCTTTCTTTTTTTTTTTCCCTTTAGCAGAATCAGCCACCAATAGTTTGTAGGCAGAGGCTTCATCACCATTCCCAGAAACCTTTAGTCAAAGCTCTCTAGAATATAGACTGGACTTGACTTCTTCAAGTGTAATGGGTTTCTTTCCTACATTAAGAGAACTCACAATATTCTCAAATGAGGGAGGGAGAGAGGCTAACATAATTATTTCCAAATCTTCTACTTCCATCTTAACATCGATGTAGGCCACTCCATCAGAACAGAGTTTAGCTCATCAAGATTTTCCTTCAGTGATGTACGAATCCTCATTCAGAGGCCAAACAAACATTGTTTAATAAGCAACTTGTTGCAAATTGATTTCATCATTAAGAGTTTCTCCAATTTGATCCAAAGCCTAGCAACAATTTGTTCAATCTTAAGCGATGTGTCTTTTCCTTTTGTAACTTAAGAACTGACTTATCAATCTTCAATGGTTGACTAGGACAAGACAAGGTTCGCATCTTGATTCACCAAAGGTTAAAGCTATTCTTCCTTGTGAATTTCTCAATCTTGATTGTGTTGACCATCTTCTTGATCGAATCTTAAAGACACAACACGAACATATAACAAACAAAATGGTTGATCATTAATGACTTGATCTACGACAAAACAAATGCAGAATTGTTCTTGAACCGAAGCTCTAGATACCAATTTGTTAGGAGATTTGAGAAATTCTATCCAGATCAGGAAGTATAGAAGAAGAGAGAATTTGCACTAAGGGTTATTTTATTGTGATTAAAAAGAATTATATGAAGGTTCAAAATACTCTCAAGCTCATTTAACCTAGAAATACAAAGCTCCTTATAAAGGAGACAAACAACTAACTATCTAACCGAAAATGGTTATAACAGAAAACATATTCAATTACAACACAACCTATGTTAATGAACCACTAAGATTGGACGCTCCCTTGTACGAGACTAGACGCTCCACCATATTACTGAAGACTTGACGACTAATACATAAGATAAAAGTATTGGATCGGATGACTAATGTCATCATCCACCCTATCTCTATCGTCCATAGTCCAATAATCAACAGTTCCCAAATAATTCAATTTGCATAAAACTAAACAATATGGATTTTATCAAAAGTTGATGGATTTGTGTTCAATTACTTTGTCAGAAAACAATACTTGAGAGCAATCATCACATTTCACATCTCACAAATTCTTCTTCTGTGTTCCCCCTTACTTCTCAAGCTCTTCTCTTTCCCTTTCCCTTCAACTAAGTTACAAAGTTTTAAGTCAAAAGACATTTATGTCTTAAAAACAAATTAGGACTCCTAATTATTTTGATTAGATGCAAATAAATACAAATGATAAAATTTTTGTTTGATGTGCTATCAGACTGTGGTTTGTATCTCCATATCTGATTTTTTAACGATCATCCATAAAATGATCTGGCATAGCCTTTAGTAGTGCATTTAAAACCTTCATTTAATACTCTATATCAAAGATTCTTTTGTGCAAAAAATTCTCATAGGATCTGTCAATGTCCTATGAAGAATATTTGAAGTCCACAGTCTGGAAGTATTGATCCTCATCAAAAGGTGAGCTCTACTGGTGTAGACATGCTATGCTGAAATAAGTTACTTTCTCGTTGGATTACAAGACACGCTAACCTATCAGCATGGACTTTGCATGAAGAAGGGACATGCATTTAATGCAAACATTAAATGATCCAACAAATTCAAGACTTCAAACAAATAATAGAGTGAAGAATCCAATAGCTATGAGAAACCAGATACTTGAAGATGGAGGCTATAGATAGAAGAAGCTTTGAAGAAACAAGACACAAATCATCTTGTGCTAATATATTCCTTTATTCTTCCTTGTAAAGCTTGTTGTAAATTTTGTATAAATACTAAGTTCTCAAAACACCTTGTAAACCTTGATAGAAAAGACTAAAGTTCTGAGTAATTTATCCGTCTACAAGACGATCACATATTAGTCACTTGCAAACTTCCAACAAATCATGTTGATTTGTTTAGAGCCATCAGTGACTTAGTAGGACAAATAATATTAGGTTAAATTCAAGCTTGGGGTAGAGCTTGCATGTGTAAGAGCCTAAAGTGGCAGTGAAAAATACTTGTAACTTTGTGATAAGTTAGTGGAACTTGATGGGTTGCCAAGAACTGTACGTAGTCTCAAGGTAGAGATGAATTAGTATAATTTCTTGTGTTTTTTCGTTTAATGCTTTAATTGACAAGGGTTTGAGTTTGTTTTTAGATCTTATATTCAGTTTTCATTTGTCAAGAAAATTGTTTTTCCCATTGTCTAATATAGTTTTTATAAAAACCTTCTTTATCTGTTTTTAGGTATATTTGCATTAGATGATAAACACGTTTTTAGTCCTAGAAAAAGTTTTAAATTTCTAAAAACACAATTCAGTCCCCCCTTCTTGTGTTATTTGCTTCTACATTTTGGTATCAAAGCTCAACCTCTAAGCGTTGAACACTTAACAATGTTTAGAGGAAAATATCCAAATGGCAGATAACCAACGTCAGTTCATCATCATTGAGGAATCATTTCTCACAAGGCCACCGAGCTTGCTAGAGAAGACTACCCCTACTAGAAGGACAAAATGGAAATGTATATCAAGTCCACCCAATATAGAATCTAGGTTATTGTCACTAATGGGGATATCCTTATTCCTAGACCTGAAGATGAATAGATAAATGATGATTTGGGAATTTTGAAGCTCAACACAAAAGTCAAATATACTCTGACATATGCCCTATCAAAGAATGAGTACAACAAGATTTGCAAATTGAGAACTACCAAAGAGATCTAGGACTCATTAAGCATAAATTATGAAGACACTGAAGATGTCGGACTGAGGAAGGCCACGACTTTGACTAGACACTATGAAAGCTTCACCATGAAGGATGGAGAGTCGATGGGTGACATGTTTGGAAGACTTCAAGTTCTTCTAAACAATTTGGAAGCTCTTGGATAGACATACTCCACGGCTCAGATAAACCTAAAGGTGTTGGATAGCTTTCCCAAGGTGCGGGAGCCTAAGACCACAACCATTCAAGAAGCAAAAGATTTGAAAAATCTAGCATGGGATGAGCTATTAAGCATCTTGAGAGTCCATGAAGTTCACCTTCAAAATAGGGAGCATCTATAAAACAAGAATTTTGTTGCTCTTAAATATGAAGAGACAAGCTTTAGAAGATAAGAAAAAAAGATCTTGTCTAAAGCTCTAAAAGTGAAGATGCAAGAATATGATGGATTAGACAATTCCAATGAATCCATAAATGATGAAGTGACCCTCATGTCCAAAATGTTCAAACAAATGATGAATAAACATCACCTATGTTAATGAACCACCTAGATTGGATGTTCCCTTCTACAAGACTAGACACTCCACCATATTATTAAAGATTGGACGACCAATACAAAAGACAAGAGTGTTAGATCAAATGACCAATGTTGTTGTCCACCGTATCTCTATCGTCCATTGTCCAACAATCAACAGTTCCCAAATAATCCAATTTGCAAAAAACTAAACAAGTCGGATTTTATCAAAAGTTGAAGGATTTCTGTTCAATTACTTCGTTAAAAAATAATACTCTAGAGAAATCATCACATTCCACATCGCACAAATTCTTCTTCCATCTTCCCCCTCACTTCTCAAGTTCTTCTATTTCCCTTTCCCTTCAACTAAGTAACAAAGATACTACAAAATGAAAGGTAAGAACTCTCCATTTCCTTATTTTATATACAATGATTTTGTATTTCAGATATTGCAACCTTTTATTGTTTGGTTATACTTATACTCAAAACCTCAATCACAATTTTAGGGTGTGTTTCAATTTCTAGTTAGAGGATTCCAAAAGTACATTTTGAGAGTAAAATTAGTTTGAAATCACGCTTGGTTACCCCTCAAACTTATGTTTGGAAGTAAATTATTGCCTTAAAATTCAGTTCAGGAAAAGTAAGATGTGCGAAAATTTTGCAAACTCGATTTACAAACTTTAACCTAAACATGCACATAGTCAGCAAAAGAACTTTGTTTAAGGTTGTTGAAAATTAATTTTCTAACTTTGCCTACTTGTTTGATAGTAGCTACCATGTTATACCAAATAGCATTGAAACTTATGGTAAACAAAGAGAGAAACAAAGGCATATTTGCATAGGCAAGGAAAGACTTTGTAGATTTTCTCTTCAGCTTCTTAACATTGCCCTTAGGAACTGTAACACCCCGGACGTCTCCGGTATGTTATCATTAAATGTATCATAAGCGCGTTATCTAACGCGTGGCGGAAGCGATAGAATCGTTTTTCTTGATTACATTATGTATGGAAATATAAAAACATAACATAAAAGCAACATATAAACAAGCCCCTGCTGATCCAGATAAAACATAACACAAACTACATCGGCAGAAATACAACTAAACAGAGATAATCAGGAGGAACCATACTCAATACAACAACATCACCTGTACATATACACGTTCATAAACAAGACCATCGCGGGTCATACATCATAATACGTACAGGAAAAGGGTATCAACATACCCTACAACTCCACAGAGACCTAAGACTAGCTTCAACTCTTGAAGCTCCACTCGGGTCTTCTACTGCAGCCACTCTCCAGCCGGTCAGGTCCACTAGGGCCTCCTGCCCTGAGGTTGCTCCTCTCCATAAGAAGCACCTGAAATCCACAAACCCCACACAGGGTGAGACAAAACGTCTCAGTAAGCTCAGGGTTCTGGGAATCCTCCCTAACCCTGGTTCACCCCCAAGCATAAACACAACATATAAACAGAGCTGAGGAAATCCTCCTAGCTCACACATACAAAGACTAGGACAATATCCTAGCTTTCACACATCCCAGCCATCTGGGTCCATAACTGGATGCTCTCAGCATCAGAGGTATTCCACCTCATCCTGGCTCTCTCAGCCGTCTCACAGAGATCAAAGCCATCATCATGGCATCA
>PYAF01003233.1:80883-95333 GCA_007407185.1 Glycine tomentella
GGAAATCACTTAACCATGATGATCACATGGATGGGAGTGATGCTCCTGCGCGACACTGGGCTACCCTGACGGGATGGATAAGTTCGTTCCACTAAGGTGAGGGTGGGGTTATCTGACAGTGGCCACAAATTTTGAGACGTTAAGCTGAGATCTCAGTCATGCATCATATAATAAGATGAGCATGCATTTCATGATAATTTTGTGTGTGGAAAGGATTTATTTACCAGTGCTTAATTATATTTAAGTTTGATTTATTAATTGGTTTGTTAATATTTAAATTTTGTTTATCAAGACTAACCCTATGTTGTGTCTGGTGGTTGACACCTGTGATGACCCCAAATTTATTGGGCGAGCAGAAAAACAGTGATATGGATGTCATACGAGAAGATAGAATGAAGATTGTATGCTGGTTGTGTGCTTTTGATGATCTGTACTATGGCCTGTACCATGGACTGTTTATATATGGACTCTGGATATGTAATGAATGAACTGTGTGGTATGTTTGATGTCATGGATCATATGTTTTAAATAACGCGTGAAAACTTTTATAATCTCTAAATTCGTTTGGAATTTTCATTTGAACCTTCATTTTTAAAATTCGTTTTAAAATCAACCAAGTTTGTTGAAACTTTTATCCTTCTGTTTTTCGAAAATTTTTAGCAAATGAACACAAATACGTAATAAAAAAAAACAAAGTAGATGCGATCGTTTCAATCAACGCCAGTGTCACGCTTACGGCGCCAATCTCACGCTAACGTCGCTAGATTCCAGCCGTCGCTAATTTCGTCACTAATGCTTTTGCGACAGAATATTATAAATTTAAACTTCTCTTTCTTTCTTTTTCTTTATTTATTTAGCCTTGGTTATTATAGTTATAAAAGAAGTTACATGAAGATATCAAATAACAATCTCTACTAGTATTTAGGAATATGTTGTACACGTGTGAACGTCATAGAATTCGTCCATTAGTATTAGAAGTTTATAAATAATACATTTGACTGTCAATTTTCGGTAGATTGAATTGTATCAATTAACTCTTCAAACATCGACAATGCCTTACATTGAAATTGTCTACTGGTTCAGAAGGTTATCATGTATGTATTCACTCTCACTTTTTATGAATTCACGTCTCTTTGCTTTAGTGCATCTTTCTAAATCCTTTACTTTTTTCAATCTCCATTTTTTTTTCAAAACTTTTACTTTTCCAATTTCTATTTTTTGTTACTATTGAAATTACAATTGAAGTATAATAATTATCAAAATTAACTTTTTAATTGAAAACATTATCATAAAAATACCTACAAATTATCTTACAATCATTATACGATACTAGTATAATTATTTATGGATATCTTTATCAAAATTACTATTATTATTTGTATTAAGTATTAGGCAATTCTCTTATAAGTTGAAAATTATGAATTTGCTTGTTTGATTAAAAAGAACTTACAATTGAGAATAAATTTTATGTCTCATCTTTAAACATTTATTTGTTAATAGAATCATTTAGTAAAAATTACTAAGTTAGTTATGAAAATATATTCCTTTCGAGATGTAAGAGCAATTTTAATTATTAACAATAAAATAAAATTAATTGATAATTATTTATATCTAAGACTAATGTGCAATGTATTTTTCTATGAAATATTTTTATATTGAGGATATCTTTTACTTTAGGAATTTTGATAATAGTTCTAATTGATTTCTAAAATATTTACTAAAGGATTCTCTGGTTCCTAGTCTTGTACCTTGGTATTTTTTATTTTATTTTCTCATTTTTCTTATTAATGGATTATTGGTTTTCTTGTTCATAAATTAATGCACTTAATTTTTACGCTCCTATTTGAGATGAGGTGTATAAATCCGTTTATTCTAGACATAGATAATTAAGGAGATCAAGGAGATTTAAGTCGGATGGATAGGGTGTGTGAGAATTGTAAAATCTCTTATACAATATTCAATTCCCACTAGTAAAAATAATAATTACGGGGATCTAACCTAATTAGTTGAGTATCATGGGAGTTATTGTAAACTCTCTTGAAATTCGTTTTCGATTTCTGTGGATGAAAAAAGAATCACATTGATAACTGGATAGACAATGTTAAGTGGGTATAAGAAAAGTTAAATTAGTTTTTTGATCCTTTAATTTATTATTTATGTTTAATTTGATCTTCTATTTTTATTCAGTTTGGTCCTTTAATTTTTTTGTTCAATTTGGTTTTTTAATTTTTAAAATTAATTTATTTTTTTGGAGAATGTGTATCTTGTGGCATATTAGAATCACTTAGTAACAATTTTGAACTATCACAAAGTATAACTTTTTATAATTTAGACTAAAAGATTAAATTGAATTGGTTTTAAAAATTAAAGGATCAAATTAAACTATTTGAAAAACTAAATTTAACATAAATAATAAAGTAGAAGAGAAAAACTAATTTTACCTATAAATGTTTTGTTTGACTACATCTAGTAATTGGGTGACTTAATTCATAATTGGCATGAAAATATACCCATTAGTCGTGTGGATAGCCTAAAAGATTTGTGCTTAATGTGGGTTAAAACACATCCACGGGTAGTTACTCCTCAATGGGTATTAAGTTTTCTATAAATATGAAATTAAAATAATATATTTATTATAATTTTAATTATTTATCTTATTAAATAGTTTAATTAGAGTAATATAATATTTTTTATCATAATTAAAGTTATTTTTTATTAGAAAAACATAGATTTCCACTTTTCTTACAGAAATATTTTTATGGAAAATTTGGCAAAAAAATTCCTGAAAAACATTATTTGTACGAATGTTATTTTTTATAAATCAAATCAAGATTCAGAAAATTAAACTTCTCAATTAAGATTTTTAAAAAATTTAAAATTTTCTTTATACCAAACACCTCTACGAGAAATGCTATATTTCTCTTATTAATTATAATCTTCTATAAATAAATTAATCTAATAATATTTAATAAAATAAATATTAAAAATAAAATAAATGTACTAATAGTTAATGCATTAAAATATAAAATAATATTTTCCTTAAAAAATATTTTTTTCTTTTTCGTTTCATAAATAAAATAATTTAAGATAACTTAATATATAAGATAATTATATATGTCATCAACCATCTAGAACTATTCTTCGGCCAAATCCAGCCCACGGATCTGAACAGCATATGCTCGGGAATAATTGTACGAAATGACATAAAAACCTGAAAATTATTCTTAATAACTTATGAATCCCTTATCCTTATCCACCCAATTGGAGGGGTAAAGTTGTCTCACAACAAGCTATTGAGGGTATCGCCATCTTTTGAGTAGTTAAAGTGGGGGACAAAATCGGTAACTGCATATTTCCGTTATTATAGAAGTCGTTGCATGGCAAAACCGTAAACTAGAAAAAACATTTTCATATCAATGTGGGGACCACAGCCCCCACCCCACTAACAGCCAAGCAACCTCTAATTTAAAACTTTAAAAGGAATAAAATAATTATAAAAAACTTTTAATAATTCTTCTCTCCGATATTTTAATTACTCTTTAATTTTTTTTTTCAATTACATTCTTATTTTTTTATTAAAGTTATTTCATGAATTTGTGTAAGTTTGTTCTATATGTTATTTTAATATTTAATTAAAGTTATAAGATTAACTTATAGTTGAAGCCAGGGAATAACTAACGGATGGGGTTGTGAATTTAAATTGGTCATGTTAATATTCTAATAAAATTAATAAATAATAATTAATATTTGTTAGTAAAAATATTTAATAAAAAATATTATTATAGTAAAAGTTAATTGGTCTATTTTAATTGTTTGAATTGATGATTGAGTTATTCTAAATTCTATAATTATCGATTTAATAATATATAAAATATTTTACATTATCATTCAATAATAAATATTATATGTAAAATATTTTAAAATCAATAAATTTATTATATATATTAATTTGTGATTTTTATTATATATAAAAAAATTTATAATAACCTATATATACATTATGTTCATGAATTGAATTTAACCTTTATATTATTTTGTGACTGAATATGAATGTAAATTTTACATTGCATAATTTATTCTCTAATATTTGTGTTAAACAATGAATATCTAATAAACAAACAAATTGAAATTTCAAAAAAAAAATAGTATGTGTTTTCCTTTTTTTTTTTTGGAGATAAAGGGTTGTGTTTTCCTTAATCTATATTATTTTAATTTTTAAAAAAATTTCAATTAAACCAATTTTTTTAATTTTTAATAAAAAATTAATATATTTCTTTAGTTTCTTCTCCTTCCTTTTTCTTCTATGGAATCCTCCCCCCCCCCTCTCTCATATGGCTTCTTAGCAAATCCGAATTTTCTCTCTCTAAACTTTTCTCTCTCCTCTCCTTTCCTCTCTCTCTCTCTCTCTCTCTCTCCCCCTACAAATTCATTTTTCTCGTTTCTTTTCCGAGAAAGTTCATTCACATTGCCGATCTGTGCTTGCGTATCTGTTGATTCCGCTCGGATTCTATCCAATTCTCACACACGGTGCGTTCTTCGTCCTTTAAGTTTTTTTTCTCTCGATTTTTTCATCGTTTGGCTACGTCAATTTTTCAATTCCTCTTGTTGCTTTCGTTGCCTCTGGTTTGTAGCTGCTACGCAAACTCAAATGCAGCTTGAATTGCGTTTTGTTTTTTCTTTTGCGATCGGTTTGTTTCATAAGAGACTGAAGAATAAAAAATCAAGATAATTTTTTTTCTTCACTGGTTTGAGTTGAGGCAATAGTTTATGGCTTTATGGATTTATCACAATGAAGAATATCGGAAATTGTGTTTTTAGAATTGCTTCTGAACAGGTTGTATTGAGCGTGCGTTTTCTTGATATACAATATTTGTTATAATTTTAAAGGAATTTTTTTTATGGATAGATTGTGAAGATAACTCCTTCGTCTTTTTTATATAAAAAAAAAACTAAAAAACTATATTATATACACATACATTTATATTTTGTGTTTTTGTTTACAGAGCTTGTTTGAATTCGCTTATTTGTGGAAATATTATTTTTTTCTTCTTTGGCTTCATTATAGAACTTTTGAAAAAAGAAAACGAAATTGTTTTCCATACCTTGAGCCAAACACAATGCGTTTACATTTTTTGTTTCTTTTTTTTTTGTTTATTTTTTTTTCCTCTGAAATTGATTCCTTGGTCTGATTCACTTGTTTAAAATTCTTATGCAACTACACATGATTATCATTGTGTTGTTTGTTTTCTGAGCAGCGTTATATTTGATTGCTGGGTAGATTGGATTTGGAGGAGCAAATGCCACAAAGTCTTTGGGGCTTAGGGTCCCCCAGTATAGGATTGAAAGACAAACCTTCCAATTGTCTGATTATTAACTGACATTTTTACTGTTGAGTTTGAACAATGAAATAATATAGGTTTAAATACTATTTTAGTCCTTGCAATTTAGCGTTTCTTTTTCTTTTCTTCCTCGTTATTTTTTTTTGCTTTCGTTTTAGTGCTGACAAATTATGTTTGTTTTGTTTTTCTTCTTTTAAGCACTGTTCAAGCGCTATTTAAATCGTTCTAATGACAAAAAACAAAGCAAACATAATTTGCAACAAAAACAAAGCAAACAGACTATATTATTTTTTACAAGGATGAAAAGCAAAATAACACTAAATTGTAAGGACTAAAAAGATAGTTAAACCAATAATATTATACTGCATTTTCATATTATCATGCATTGTAAGTGTACATATTGTTTACTTGATGTTGAAGGGGGCTAAACTAATTATTGTAATTTTCAAAAGCAATAACACTTATACTTTGTATTGCAGCTTATCACTTGTTCTCCAATATATGGGCTCAGTTTGAAGTCGATATAGTCAAAGTCAAAATGAATTTACGTGTAATATGATCAAGACATCACCCAGCCAACTGGGTTTTCTGAAGGTTGCAACATGTTGATGGACCTCTCCTTTTCTGTAGATCTCTTCTACAATGAAAAGTGGATTATTGATGATACTAAATGCTTCATGCTACATTTTAACTCTAACCCATGTCTACAAACTAAGTGCCAACACTGTGTTGACAGTTAGCCACCTCTTAATGGAATCTGTTGCAGTCTCTCTAAAGTGTTATTGGCTATAGTGTTGTAATTCTAATAATGGAAAGGTTTGTTTCTTTTCATAGATTGACTTGTGCATTGTTTCTGGGCTCTCAATTTTCACAGTAAAATAATTTATTTCTTGTCTGTCCTTTTCTTTTTAGATATAAAATTTTGAGAGAGCTTGGGGATGGTTCCTGTGGTCATGTATATAAAGCCCGTGATATGAGAACATATGAGATTGTAAGCAACTCTTGCTACCTATGAACAATTCTTTCAATTTCAGCATGTTCATCTGCTCATGTTCTTTTACTATTCTTGTTTAATTATCCATTATTGTAGTTATATTCGTCCTACAGTAGACAGATTTTAGAAGTTCCCCTTCCTTGTCCCTGTTTTATCTTTTTTCCTCGGCTTTTTAATTTTTTTTTATCAGCAAAAGAAAATCTTTGTTGGAGATTTCTTATCCTCCAATGTTTCATACTTCAATCTATTTATTTCTCTAATATTTTTTTTTTAAAAAATGGGATGCACAGTTTTCATATTTTGTAACAAGACATTTTTTTATTATTCATGCTTCTACCTAATAGCTTGAGCATGAGGGAAAAAAATGTTTTGAGGTTTAATTTCATAGTTTAAGCTCAAATGCCTCTTGTATGTGGTGCAAGTTGGACTTAAAAAACTATTCAAGTGTTTGCACCTATAGCTTAAGCCTTTAGGAGAGTTGGTTATTAATACAAGCACACACTCGATCCTCATTCTAACTACTGATCTTACTGTTGATTGAGTATTTGAGTATTGAATGATCACTTCTTGTAATTTTCATTGTCTGTAGTAATTTTTCTCTGTATAGTTTGCTGCTGATTGAACCATGTTAAATTCTCTGTTTATTGCCTCTTCTATTTCCTGTATGCACACTTGTTATGGTATAGGTGGAACCTCCTTGGAATTTGCTTTACATGTTGGATTATCTGGGCACATACCCCCTGAAAATCATGGAGTATTAATTGCTGATTAGATTAAGTTTAGAGGCTGTGGTTAGAGGAAATAAGGGAAGATCCTTCGTAAATGTGCAATGCATGTGTTTGGAAGTTTGACTTTTTTTACATTGAATAACCCTCTTTCTGATTGTATCAAAGGTTTTTTGTGAGTTTCACTTTCGAATATGTTTATTTTCAAGTGCTATAGTACTGGTGTACAACTGTGTATTTATTATATGTAGAATCGTAAAGATAATTAACACGCAATTATATACTATCTAATTTATGTAATAGTATCCTACTATCCTGGATGATTTTTAAAAGTAGATCTAATAACAATAGTGATACAAGTGGACTCTTCCATGTATTGTCATAACCAAGTTCATAGTAAATGTTTAACAGGTTTAAAGTGTGGGGTGTCCAAGGTATTCTGTGATGGAATTTGATAACAATGTTAAACATTCATGTATACATTGTACATTGAAGGTCAAAATGGATACATGTCCTTTCGTTTTCTATGATGCTCCCTCAAGAGGTGCTATTACCATACTAAATTAGATGGTGCTTTTGTACATTGAGGTGCTATGCCTGAAACTTTGGTTTTTAACTGTGCCAAATGGCGTTGTGTGATCCATGTAGCCAGCCTCACCTAGTGGGATAAGGCTTTGTTGTTATTGTTTTGTACATTGAGATCTAAACCTTCACTTCTTGATGTTACATTTTGGAATATCTTCTGATGTTATTTTCCTGATTATGTCTATCAGGTTGCTGTCAAAAGGTTGAAAAAAAAGTTTTGTTTCTGGGAAGAATACACAAATTTAAGAGAAGTTATGGTATGTGCTACAGTACTTGTTTGTTTATGGTAGTTATAGATGGTTTTCACATTCCTGGAACTGTAATAAGATTTTGTTTAAATTTTAATGTCTTCTCTTCACTGATGTGTACTGTGTCCTTCTGCAGATCCTCCGTAAAATGAATCACCCAAATATCATAAAGTTGAAAGAGGTTGTTAGAGAAAATAATGAACTATTTTTCATTTTTGAATACATGGTAAAGAAACTTTCATTCTTCATTTTTGTTTCTTCATTTATGTTTTATAGTATAAATATGTCTATTGTTGAATGACTTTTAAATCTTAAGATTGAATAGTAATATGTTGTGGCTTTATCCTGTAAAAGTTAAAAGAATAAAATTACCGATAGAGAGAACAAGAGGAAACACAATTCATAGCAAATGATATTGTATTAGAATTCAAGACAAAAAATGGTACACAAACTATCTAAACAACACACTCATATCTCGGCTTGTTTCCATTAACTAAACCCATTTCAACAGCCTAGAAAGAAGCACAGGGCTAGGGCTATGCCTGTAGGTTAATGTTCACCACAAAATGTGGTACTGTTACATGATTCTCAGTGCTACATCCATATTTACTGGAAAATTTTTCACTACAATGTAATTTATCCAAAACTCTTCAGTATCCATAATTAAGGTTGAATGTTCTGTATTGACCCTTGCTTTATCAGATATTCCGTGACAGTGACACTAGATTTCATCTCTTCAGGATTGTAATCTTTATCAATTAATAAAGGAGAGAGAAAATCCCTTTTCTGAGGAAGAGATACGGTGCTTTATGAGGCAAGTGCTACAAGGACTTAGTCACATCCACAAGAAAGGATTCTTTCATCGGGATTTAAAACCTGGTAAGATATATATATATATATATATATATATATATATATATATATATATATGATTTCATTTAGCAAATTTCTGATGGTATAGTGTTTATACTTTCCAGTCCAGTCTGTCTAAAAGGTCATATGAATCATGATCTTTTGGGAATGTTTTCTGCTATACAGAGAATATGCTGGTAACAAATGATGTTTTGAAAATTGCTGATTTTGGACTGGCTAGAGAAGTATCATCGATGCCTCCATATACTCAATATGTTTCCACACGGTGGTGAGTCGTACTCTTTTATGTCATCTTATTAGTCTGTCTTTTTTATTTTCACATGTGTGCATAAATTTCTATATGGACATAATTAAATTTATTGCATTTTTTACTTTTTTTTCTGGAATTCAGGTATCGAGCTCCAGAAGTTTTGCTGCGAGCCCCTTGTTATACTCCTGCTGTTGGTATGCATAAGTCTTCTTTTAATTTTTTTTTGTTTATATTATTTACTTATTTTAGTTATATTTTGTTTCTAGTATAGATAGTGAGCTGTTGTTTGTTTTTTGGGAGCTATCATGGAATGGCTTTGGAGGCAAAAGTTAAAATCTGTAGTTTCTGCTCTGGTTTTTGCATGGGGTCTCCTAAAAGCAAACCCAGACACTATTAGCAGGGGATGATTAGTCAAGTCTGTATACTCTCTAGACTAGAATAATGTCAAGGCTGACTTATTTGTGGATAAATTACCTTGTCATTCCCTTATACTGCTTTATTTTACGGTGTGAAGAAGTTTGAGCTAATGCCCACTTGACATTTTTATTCCTTCAGTTAAATTGATATGTGGTATCTCTGTATCTCATGGGGTAAAGAGATGGTTCTAACACTTAGCATATTTTGGAAGATTAGCTATCATAAATAATTGGAATTAACTATTGCAACATTACTATTCCTTTCAATTTTAGTGTTGTCTGAAGATGCACTGCCTTTATCATCTGAACATCATGATAACATATTTACATCAATACTGATTCAACACAACTTAAACAATAGGAATTAAGGAGAGAGAAATTACATGGATGTGAGCATTCTCTATGGTGAAACTTGTTTGCCATTATTTATGGTGTAACTCAGATGATATTATGCTTGCTTTCTTCTTAAGGTGGTGAAATAACAAATAGAAATTATTTGCAGACATGTGGGCAGTTGGTGCTATATTAGCTGAGCTTTTTACTTTGACCCCCATATTTCCTGGTGAAAGGTATATTTCAGTCCTGTATTTTATGTTTTTGGTCTCTAAATGTAAAAGGACTCCTGTGATGATGACAACTAATTGTGCTTTTGTTATTTATACTAGTGCAAAAAAGGCACTCCGTGCCTAAACTTGGAAGTTACCTATATATATGTAGTTTGATGTAACTTGTATTTTAAAGATGTAACTGCTCTTGGAAGTTGATAGGATATTGATAGTAATATTCTGTTGCTGTTAGTAATATTCTGTTTTAGTTAGTTAGTTAGTTGGGAAGGGGTCAGAAATTATAAATAGGATGGGGTGGCTGAGCATAAGGCAGCTTGTAAGCAAGGAAGTAATAGGAGGCTGTGATTCCTCGAATTATAACAATTGTAACTGCAGAAGATTATTCTCCAATTCAATAAAAGATCTATTCTTTTCAATTTTTCTTCTCTAAATCTGAACCAGGTTCCTAACAGAAGTTAAAATAAATGTTGAAGTGATTTATAATAGTTGAGGGTAAAAATGACTAGAAGAAAGATGACACCAAATGTGATTATTCCCTTTATAATAATTATAGATTTAGTTTTGATCTGTTGAATGCATTTTTTTGTACCCTTACATGTTTAATGAACATTTTTCCATCAACAAAATAACTATTTGCTATGCTGTATGCATTTGAATATGGATGGCATTAAGAAATTAGCTACCAAAGGTAAAATTTGTGATTTTATAATAGAGAAAGGCATTTCTGTACTGATGTATTTGTTTCTTCTTCATTCTTTGCTCTATGAATTTCTTTCTATTTTTACAGCAAAATGTTCATGCCTCTCTAAAATATACTTCTTCGTTTAGATGTGAGTTAGCCTATGAGACATTGATAGTCAAGTGGTTGCTATTAATAGTTCAAATCAAACATTGTGATCTTTTCCTTTTTCATATCATATCACATATATTGATCAGACTTTTGTCCACTGTATTGTACTTGATATTGATTCAAGTGGGATATGCTTATTCCTAAAAATGATCCATTATGCTTTCTGTTACATCTTATAGAAATTCCTTTTCTCCATTGACAGTGAAATAGATCAACTGTACAAAATATACGGCATTCTTGGTATGCCAGATTCCACTGCTTTCACCATAGGGGCAAGCAACTCTCAGTTATTGGACATAGTTGCTCACGAAGTTGTAAGTGTTTGTGTAACAGGAGTTTGGTTGTGTACTATTCTTAATTCTTAATACTGTCATCTTTTTTTTTAATCTATTCTTTAATTCTCCTGATGCTTGTGCAGGTTCCACCTGTGAAGCTTTCTAATATTATTCCAAATGCTAGTTTGGAAGCTATAGACTTGATCACAGTATGCTTTAATCAATTGAACTTCTTTCTCTCTCTATGCACGCACACACACACATGCAGACATTATAAATACTAAATAGTGCTATCTTCTAATATCCACTGCTTCATAAAATCTGTAGCAACTGTTACATTGGGACCCATCAAGAAGGCCAGATGCAGATCAGTCATTGCAACATCCATTTTTCCTAGTAACTTTCTCTTAGAAGTTTGAAGCCTGTTCTTCACTTAATGTCTTCTCTTAGAATGTGGGTTTGGGCCTAACCCAATCCCAAAAGCTAGCTCATGGGGTGAAGGTTACCCCCCCCACTTATATGTGGTATCAGAGCACCATCCTCTCAATTTACTAACATATATACTTGACAGGTGGATGCATGGATTCCTTGTCCACTCAGTGATCCACTTGAGCTGAAGCTGAGTAGCAAGAGTAGGGAATTTTCATTTTCTTTCTGTCTTGTATCCTCATATTAAACATTCCAGTTTGTCAGATAGCTTCATTTTTTTCTTCATTCACTACTTGCAGGGGCAAAGCCAAATCTTGAGCTGAAACTGCAGGATTTTGGCCCTGATCCTGATGATTGTTTTCTTGGCTTGACTTTGGGTGTAAAGCCTAGTGTTTCAAACTTAGGTACATAAACCTTAAATATTTATTTATAACTATAGAAGGTGTTTAATTTGATTGTTTGAATTGCTGTAGCCTTATTTTTTTTTTCTCAAGGCTTTTCTGGAATTTAAATTTTTTATATTCTCTCCTGAGAAAATATTCTAACATTTCCTGGAAGCCCATCCCCCTGACCTGCATTTGTTGTCAGTTACAATTTGTTGCAAATGATTTTCAATTTGATATGTTGAATATATGTTCTGTTTTCTGAATGGTGTTAGTTGTATGAAATGTTTAAGCCTTTCCATTTATTATTCTTCACTTAAAATTTTTTTTTAAACTCTTTGGCCTTCTTTCACATTTCAAAACTTTTTTTTATTTTCTTCTTCTTTTATTAATAGTACACGTTGGTGACCATTTAATTATTATAATTTCCTGCAGATGTGGTCCAAAATGTATCTCAGGGTGTCAGAGAGGTTGGTGTATGGTGCTGTAATTCCTGCCGCAGGATTCTAGTTTTTTGTTTTGAAATCCAATTCAACATCTGTTTACCTCTATTTTTGACTTAATTCTATATGAATATGCAGAATGTGCTATTTTGCTCAGATTTCAATGATCATTCAGACCAGTCAGGTGATTATTAGTTTCTTACCTTCTATTTGCATAACAATCTTTCAAAAGCTTTGTTATGTTTATACAGAGAAGAGATAGCCTTTAACTTTGGAAAGGTTAAAGTTAGATTAGTCTTGATTTATTTTTTAGGATAGCTTCATTCTGTTCTTTCCGGCTGTGTTCCAATAAGTGAACTATGTTAAAGGAAAAAGAATAACTTTCCAATATCGTGAAGAAATCTTTCTGTTTACAATAGCAAGTTTCCTGTACATTGCATGGGTATTTTGAGAATAGAGTATGGTTTTATTATTAATATTGAATTTTTAACAGGGATAAATTAAAAAGATATGATTTTAAACTTAAGTCAGGAAACTATGTAAATAAATTTGCTGCTACGAAACAACAGTGTTAGTTATTTGATTAAGATTTTAACTTTTTGGCCGCTAATTGGCATGCAATTGGCCAATTTTGAGTCCAGTGAAAAAATACTTAGTGGAACAGTTTGCTGACCATAATAATTATTATTTCTAGGATAAGACATTACTTCTCATTTAAATTTTTTCGTCTAATGTTCCTTTTTTTTTTACTTGATGATGATGAGTTATGTTTATTTTTGATATAGTATTTTGGACATTATTATCTCCTGATCAAAATGGAATTCATAACTCAGCAGAGACTTCGTTGTCATTGTCATTCAGGTATGCCTATGCTCTTTGCCTTTTCTCATCCCATAAATCTAGTAGGTTGTTTCATCATCTTTCTCAGTGCTTGTTTTTAATTGTAATCTTATTAAATTATTAATGCTTTTGAGGAATAAATATTAACAATTATTTATCAAAAGGTAAAGCAAAACTAGGGCTAATTTGCTACTTTTAAAAATGAATAAAAGATAAGTTTGTGATAATGTCTTGGACTTTTAAGCTTCATTAATTTGGTTAGACCTTTTGGACTAAACTACTGTTGGTTTGGCGGATTAATTAGTGCAGCTCGAGATCTAAATCCATGTGAAAGAATGGGGAATAATGCATGATGCATTTCATGTGAAAGATAATTTTATTTTGTTGCACCACTTTGTTTATTTTGCATTTCATATTCTAAATTTCTTGGAAACACCCGGATGGGGCAAATCTATTATCTATGGCCCACGATAAAACATAACCAATAGGGTAATATTTTTTTGATGCGTACCAACAGAGTAATATGATTCCTCTAAAGTGAGTGATAAAGTAATATAAATCATTAATGGATAAGTAATTTTAGTTGATGAAAAAATTAATAGTTGATATTATGTGTACATGCGTTATTAATTATTAATATATTGAGTTTTTTTAGACAAATTAATATATTGAAATAATGCTTGTAATTAGTTATTTTAGTCATAAGTTAGGAGTCAAATCCACAATTGGTGAACACCAATACAAAATTTCTCTTTTTTTAACATATAAGTTTTTCTCAGAGAAGTTTTTAACATTAAAAGAGTATTTGCAACAAAAATTTATTTTGTTGCACCACTTTGTTTTTTACAGTATTGTGTATTTTATTATTATTATTATTATTATTATTATTATTATTATTATTATTATTATTATTATTATTATTATTATTATTATCCATACAGATGCTTTTTTGAACATCATGCCCGGTCTCTAGCACTTGTTCTTTCAGCAGCAGAAATATAATTTAAAAGCCTGAAATAGAGATTTTCTCAAAAATAAAATTAAAAAATTACTAGTAATATTAGAAATAGAGATTTTTCCTCTTGAAAGTAGACTGCTGATATCTGACTCTTTCTTAATTAGCAATTACTTTATTATTATATTAGTTGACATTTTTTAGTCTCATTTATCTTAATTGAGTCCACATAAGTCGTTGTTATACATTTAAAATATTGAATAGACCGAAACAACTAAA
>PYAF01003234.1:15478-38843 GCA_007407185.1 Glycine tomentella
GATTCAATTTTCTTCTTTAGAAAAACATAAAACTATTTTTTTAAGCAAAGAAAATTTAAACAAAGGGACCCATAATTAAAAGGTGATAAAAATGTAATAAATTAAGAAATGTATTAATCAACTATAATACAACTTATTAGCTATGACAGTTACATATATTAAATTATAAGTTTTCAATTAGCTTATAAGCTACTTTTTGTTAGGAAAGACATGTATGCACAACGGAAAATTACACAAATATGTAGTGCTAAATAAAATCTTTCCCGCTTGAGTGAACCTATGAGAAGCGTAATATACAACAATCCAAAAATTCAAGGGTGCAGAAAAATAAAAAGACAATAGCAAGAAGTACACCAACAATTTTAACGTGGAAAATCCCCAGTGAGAGGGACAAAAACCATAGGACCAAGTCCAGAAAAAATTTTCACTATATAATATATCAAAGAGTACAACAAAGAGTTTCTATAATAGAACCTCACAAATAAATGCCTACTCACTCTTCAAATAGTGGAAATCAACAATGCAACAATATCCAAATAGAGACCCACAATAGGGAAAATATAGCTTCTGCCAAAATATGAGAGAAATAAAGTTCTGAGTATACCAGATGAATATCCACAACATTAGCAACAACTGGCTGAAATTTCATGCAAAACAAAGCACAAATGAGAAAGAGGTGCGACGCTTCTTTTTAATTCCCGTATGCTTCTTTTTTATTTAATTAAGTGGTTGGCCCACTTGAAAGAGGCCCACCAACAAACTCCCCCTACGACTCAAGTGGAGGCAAATGTCAAACCGGCAATAAATTAACAAACCTCAAACTTCCCCTTTGGTAGTGTCTTTGTCATCATGTCAGAACCATTATCATATGTATGAACCTTTTCAAGCTCCAGTAACTTAGAATTTAAAACATCGTGTATCCAATGATATCACACAGCAATATGTTTAGATCTATCATGGAAAGTAGGATTCTTGCTAAGGTGAATAACACTTTGACTATCACAAAATAAAATATACCTCTGCTGCTCAAAACCAAGTTCCTGGATAAACTTTTTCATCCAAAGCAACTCTTTACATGCCTCAATAAGAGCAATGAACTCAGCCTCAATTGTAGACAATGCAACACATTTTTGCAACCTAAACTACCAAGCCACAGCTCCCTCTACAAAAGTAATCAAATAACCAGAAGTAAATTTTCTAGAATCAATATCGCCTGCCGTGTTAGAATCAGTGTAACCACAAAGAAATAGGCTTCCCAATTCCAAAACATAATTTCAAATTAGAAGTACCACAGAGATATCTCAACATCCACTTCACAGCTTTCCAATGCTCAATACCAGGATTGGAAAGAAAACGACTGACAACATCAATTGCATGGGCTATATCAGGCCTAGTGCAAACCATTACATACATCAAACTTCCTATTGCAGATGCATAGGGAACAAATTGCATGTCTTTTTTTCTTTATCACTAGAAGGAACTTGTCTAGTGCTAAGCCTAAAGTGTGAAGCCAGAGGTGTACTTACCACATTAGCTTTATCCATATGAAAACGTTGAAGTACTTTCTCAATGTACTTCTCTTGTGCCAACCACAACTTCTTCGCTTCTCAATCATTAGTGATATGCATGCCAGGAATCTGTCTTGCTGGTCCCAAGTCTTTCATCGCAAAAGACTTGCTAAGCTCCTTTTTCAACCTGTTAATTCTAGACAAATTATGACCAACTATCAACATGTCATCAACATATAACAATAAAATGATAAAATCACTATCAGAGAATTTATGCACAAAAACACAAGATCTAAAGTAGTCTTCTTGAATCCCTATTGGATGATAACAGACTCAAACTTCTTGTACCACTACCTCGGGGTTTGTTTCAACCCATACAAACTTTTCTTCAACTTGCAGACATAATTCTATTTACCTTTCACCACAAAGACTTCAGGTTGTTCCATGTAAATTACTTCCTCCAAAACACCATGAAGGAAAACAGTTTTCACATCCATGTGCTCAACCTCTAAGTCAAGATTGGTTGTCAAACCAAAAACAACTCGGATGAAAGACATTTTAACAATAGGACAGAAAATTTCATCAAAATCAATGCCATTTCTTTACGATAGCCTTTGACACCTAATCTCGCTTTGTATCATGGAGCAGAACTGTTTTCTTTGGTCTTTAACCTATAAATCTAGCGATTTTGAAAAGCTTTCATGTCCTTAGGCAACTTGACCAACTCAAAAGTATGATTATCATGCAAAGACTTCATCTCATCCTCCATCGCTGCAATCCATTCTTTCCTATACTCATTTTCCATAGCCTCTTCATAGCACTCAGGTTCTCCCCCGTTAGTGAGGAGCACATATTCATCAGATGAATAAAGAGTAGAAGGCAAATAGTGTCTAGAAGACCTTCTAAAAGGAACATTAGGTTCAACAACATTACCAGTATCATCATTATCAATATTTTCAATTGGATCATCTGGAATATGAGTAGGGGCATCATCATGATTGTCAAAAACTGCTACATTAGGGTTATCTGTATCAGGAATTGGATCAAAATCAACTAAATCATCAGTACTCGAAGACTCTGATTTCTCTGCCTTCCCAATATCTTCAATGGTTTGATCCTCCATAAAAACAACACCACAGCTTCTAACAAGCTTCTTTCCAACCGGATCATAAAATCTATAGCCAAATTCATCATGGCCATAACTAATGAAGATACGTTCCTTTGTCTTGACATCTAACTTGGACCTCTCATCTTTTGGCACATGCACAAATGTTTTACAACCAAAAAGACGAAGATGGTCATAGGAAACATCCTTCCCATATCACACTCTGTTAGGAACACCATCCTGTAAAGCAACAACAGGAGACAAGTTAATAACATGTGCAACAGTACATAAAGCCTCACCCTAGAAAGAAGCGGGTAACTTTGCTTCAGAAAGAAAACATTTGACTCTCTCCATCAATGTCCTATTCATCCTTTCTGCCAAGCCATTAAGCTGAGGAGTCTTGGGGGCATCTTCTGGTGTCGAATACCCATCTACCTGCAGTATTCATCAAAAGGTCCACAAAACTCGCCATCGTTATCAGTGCAAATACATTTCAGTTTCTTCCCTGTTTTTCTCTCAACCAAAACCTAAAACTATTTAAAAACACCAAGCACTCAGTCTTTAGTCTTCAAGACATAAACCCAAAGCCTTCTCTAATGGTCATCGATAAAAGTAACAAAATATAGTCCACCATTGAAAGTCTTAGTCCTCATAGGACCACAAAGATCTGAATGCACCAACTCAAGTGCCTCTGATTTCCGGGAGGGAGGATGGCTCTTAAAAGAAACCCTATTTTGTTTCCCAGCCAAACAATGAGCACATTTTTATAACCTTGGAAATTTCAAACCTGTAAGAAGATTCTTCTTGGCCAAACAATTCAATCCCTTCTCACTAATGTGACTCAGTCTATTGTGCCATAAATCTGATGAACTATCACAGTCAACAACATTTATAGCAACTAAAGCAGAAGCTTTCATCCAATACAAACCTGAAAACTTCTTACCTCGTGCCACAATCAAGGAACCCTTAGTGAGCTTCCACTATCCACCACCAAAGGTATTAAAATAACCATCATCATCTAGTACACTAGTAGGAATCATATGCAAACGGATGTCTGGTGTGTGCCTGACATTCTTCAAAATCAACTTTGTTCCTTTGTTGGTTTCCAAACAAACAGTACCAATGCCAATTACCTTTGACGTATCACTGTTACCCATCTTCAACACACCCAAATCAACTGGAGTATAAGATGAGAAAAAATCCTTCCTAGAAGTCACATGAAAACTGGCACCATTGTCAACAACCCAACTAGAATCGTCACAAGCAACATTGATCAAGTTCTCATCATAAACAATCAAAAGATCTCCTGCACTAGCAATGGCAACACTATCACTATTCTCATTATTTCTCTTTTCTTGCTTGCCTTTGTTATCATTTTTCAGCTTATAACAAAACTTCGAAGATGACCCTTTTTACCACAATAACTACACTTGGAAGTTTTCTACTCAAACCTTGATTTTCTTTTGTGCTTGCTTTTACCTCTGTGACCTCCTTCTTGATCCCTGTCTGTACTTCCCCCCTATTTTCAGTGACCAAAACCTCTGGCTGTGAAGAGGATGCCTGCTGAGTACGTCGTCTGACTTCTTCATTCAAAATAGCAGATTTTACAAAATCCATGGTCACAATACCACTAGGAGCAGAACTAGTCAAAGTAACACGAAGATTTCCCAAGAATCAGGTAGAGTATTAAGCAATCAAAGTCCCAAAATTTCATCATCAAATTTTACACCCATGCCAGACAACTGATCAAAGCAACCTTGAAAATCACTTAGGTGATCAGAAATAGAAGTACCTCCTTATACCTAAAATTCATAGCTTGTTTTAGCAAAAACAATTTGTTGTTCCCTGTTTTAGAAGAATACAAGGTTTCAAGCAAATACACAAAAGGAAAATCAGTTCCTTCTATGACCACCAACATTCATTGCAATTACAATGCTTACTAAAGAAATGAACACCCAAAGAACTACAACTACAAAACCTAACAGCTTCACTCTATTCCTTTCAACAACAATGTTATTCTTTTTCCTTCTAATTTTACTCTTCAACTGCACAACTTGAACTGAGGATGCATGACATTCTTCCTCTTGTGCAACATTTTTTCCCTCAAATTTGTATTTCTTTTGTATTTGCTTAAGCCAATCCATTGAAAAAATCTGCAAGACCTTCATTACTACAACAAGATACCAATTAAACAAGCAACAAAATGGAATAGAACCTAAAACAAAACACAGAATTTACCTTTGCTTACGTACCAGTGTGAGCATCTTCAAAACCTTTTCCTCGGATGGTTCACATTGCGCAATGTGAACTGATAATGACTGTTGAATCGTTCCAAAACAAATAAAACTAGGATTAATTCTGCAGTATATGAATAACCTTGGTCGACTCAGATATAATTCTATTTAGTTCCGAACTCAATCCACTTATAAGCAGTAGGGAGAATGTAAGGACCCTCAATGGGGCGCAGAAGACGCCACGATTCCAGGCAGATAGCGCCAGGATCCTTAGAAGAAAACCCTGTTCAGGGTGTGGCGCTGATGGCGCCAGACCACTGGAAAGTGGCGCCCAGAGCTCCATGGCCACGCTAGGAGCGCCAGGTCCTCTGGAATTTTTGCGCCAAGGGTGCCAGGCCGGAGCTGGGAGCGCCATGATCTTTGGAAACTCACGCTTGGGGCGCCAATGGTGGCGCCAGGGGCGCCATGTTTCCCAGCCGGCGCTGATGGCGCTAAATGTGGCACTAGGGGCGCCAAAAGTTCTGGAAGTTGGTGCTGGGGGCGCGGAAGTGGCGCTGGAAGCGCCAGACCCACCGCCTTAGTGGCGCGATCAGCGCCAGACTTCGGGCAGGCTGAGTATATAAGGGTCAACACACAATTTTTGAAGGAAAAATCAACTCCTTCTTCTTCCCCACTCCCAAACCTCTATTGTTGGAGTACCCAAGCTTCCTAGGACCTTATATACCTTGGCCTAAACACCTCCCTACGACCTTTAATCTTGAGAGAATCACCTTGAGAGCTTAAATCCTTCATCCTTTCTCTTGAGAAACCTCTGAAACTTGAGTTTGGCAAGGACCCAAGGCTTAGCACGGACAACAGAGCTAAGGAAAGCTGTTCTCCAGCCTTTCTGGTCACCACTGAGGTAAGAAACTCGAGTTTCCTCGGTTATTTTAGGATTTGGGGTTTTCTGTGAATAGTGACCCATATGAGCTGGGGCTAGAATTAGCCCAGGGTCCTGTAGAGAAACTTTCTTAGAATGGTTTAGTGATGAAGGATTAGCTTTTAGAATTTGAATTGGTTAACTTTGAATCTTGGCTCTGTGTATGCATGTGTGGCTTGTGTGATAGTCACTTGTGATGGTTATCTGACATGCTAGAGCCTTGATTGTGATTGAATTGAGCCTGAGAGGCTAGTTGAACGGTGTCTTGGTTGAGGTTTAGACCGCTCCAGTGATATATTGAATTATGGGCTATTGTGAGCCAGAGCTCAGGCATGTGCTGTACATTGAGTCTGTGATGACTCAGATGCTTTGTATGCAGCCCTGATGGACCTTGAAGGGTCTGTGAGTAGCCTAGTAAGGGCTTGACTTGATTGAACCCTAGGATAGGGGAATTCTGATATGATATGTTTCTGTACTTGGATGCCTGCGGATTGGTTTTGATATGGATATATGTCTTGATTAGGGCTTGACACTGAGAGTGTCGGTGGCAGGAGCCACAGAGCAGGGAAAGAACTGCAGAGCGAGGCTTTGCCAGGTAAGTTCTGTGTCCCTGGGGATGATTTCCCATCTTGTGTGCCACACCACACTCCGGGGGAGTGGTGGTCATTTCATGATGCATGCATTGGTAATTGCATCTTCATAATGATATGTGTGTGCATCTGTGCTTGTGATTCGGTGCTTTGATTGTGATAGATCTATTGGCCAATAGATAGATATGGACCTCCCTAGGAGATGATGGTTTCCTCCTAGTATGGTTGGCTCATGGTTGAGGTAGCTCCCAGGGAATTGGTTCCCACAGACCATGGGGATAGAAGTTGAGGTAGCTCCTTCTATTCTCGGAGGTACCATATATGTGCATCCATGCGAAGGGTTGGCACCCAATGGGATGGCACAGGTGTGAGTTTCCGGTCTCACACTGATTTAGGCGTTGAGGTAGCTCCACCATGTTTGGATGTTTAATATATTGTTATGAGGGCCAGGCCAGTGGGCCATTTGCTTGTGATTGCCTAATGTATGTGTTATGCAAAGTGGGCCTGGGTGGAGGAGATTCCTCCAAGGACCCTGAGCTTACTGAGATGTGTATCTCACCTCGGTTGGGGATTTATCTTTACAGGTGACTCTTCTGGAAGAAGAGAGTAGTCTCAGGGCAGGAGGCCCTAGTGGAGATATGTCTGCTTGGCCGGTGGCAGCAGAGGGAGCTTGAAGGCTCAGTTTTGTTTTGATTCTGTTTTGTACCCTTGATAAGGGCTGGTGTGTGTACACCTGAGTTATGTATAGTTCTGTATATGCTCGGTGAGGGCAGATATTCTTTTGTATCACCACGGTTTGGTGAAGACACTGTTGTATATATGTATATACAGAACTGATGATGATATGATATATGATGTTCCTCCTGAGTATGCTTGTAATGTTTCTGTTTATCTGCCTATGTTTAAGTATGAGAAACTGGATCAGCATGGGTGTGAAATATCTGTCTTGTGTGTATGTTTTATGTGATGTGCTTTTATTCCATACATAATGAATCAAGAAAAGCGATTCTTTGCTTCCGCTGAGTTTTATATAATGATTTAATCGCTTATCTGATGTTATTAATGATAATGCACCGGAGGCCTACGGTGTGTACAGAGAATATCAACAAACAATTTGTAGACAATAAACAGAAATTGCATAAATACAAACAGAAATTCAAAAAGTTCAGAAACAAATTCAAAAGCATCAATCCAATTCACCAAACCAAGCAATTCAAATTAGCACAGTTCTACAGATAATGATCATATTGTGAAAGTTCAGTTAATGTCATTAGAGGTAGTTCAATTGAATCAATCCCTAAATTCATTAAGATCACAAATCAGATTGAAATATCATCCAAAAAATCTATGACTAAATTCAAAATTAGGAAATGAATCCATAACCTAATTTTTTTTCAATCCTAAGCATTTATAATCATGAAAATCAAAATAGGATTAAAGAAGAAGATGAATATTCACATAGAATTTGGAATACTAAACCAGAACTCAAATTCCTTCTTGCATGGACTGAATCCTTGGATTGATTGATTGTTTATCCTTCCATGATCATCACCAGTGGAAGTGCAACGAAATTTGTACAAGAAAGGAGAAGAACAGAGTTGAATAGAGGAATAAAAATGAAGAACAATTGAGAGAAAAGAGAGAAAAATTTGATCCTAAAACTTGCACAAAAGGTTTCTCAAATTTGTTTTGTACAAAAATGAAAGTAACTAACTAACTAACTAACTACACTAATATATATTGTGACTGAACAGAAGGAAAGGATGAGCCTTGATTAGGCTCATCTAATCTATCTAATTAAACTAATTACAAAAAGCACAACCCAATTTTGTAGCCCAAAGTCCAAGTGCAGAGGTTCTGACTTACAAGCCTAAAATCATCCTCAAAATGGCAGAATTGGTCAAAGTTTATTTTTGACAAAATTGTAGCTTTTTTCCTTAGATTTTCAGGGACTACTCATATTTTCCATTGGAAGTTTTGTATCATCCTATAGATGTTTCACAAGATAGATAGGTCAATTATGAACAAAATCCGAAAATAAGCAATAATTATCAATTAAACTCAATTATTTACCTAAGACCAAAACTAAGTTAAGGTGGAAAAATAAGATTCCAAGAGAAGTCAAATAAGCTAAGAAGAATAGAAAAATAATAAACTAAAAATGCTCAATCATGAACAAAATAGCGGGTACCTCACATTTGCACTTCACCATCGTAAGAGATGAGGACGACGATGATGACCCACCCTTTCCATTCATCCTTTCACGCATCAACAAAAACACCCTTACGGTTCAAAATTCCCAAATGCCCCCTAAGAGCCTCCCTTAGGGTTCAAAATCTACAACAACAACCAAAGACATCGAGGCTTCGTAAACAGAAGTCAGCTTTTTTTTTAATTTGATTTTTATAAAATAAATAATAAATAATGACATGGCCAAATCTGCCTATGTGTTTAGTGGTAAGCCTTGATGACGTGACACTCTGTTTGTTACGTCATCACTTAACAGAATGGGACTAACAGCAGGTACTACATTGAAATATTAAAAAAATTCAAGTTCTTAGTTGACAAAAAATGAATTTTAGATAATAATCTTAAAACTGTCTATTTTCTAGGTATGAAAACATATTTAAGCCAAAAATTAATATTAATTCCATAATACTACAAAATTAGTGTTTGGAGATTGGTGATTTCTAGTGTGTGTGTGTGTGTATGTATATATATATATATTAAAATATATTTAGTAACATGTAGAAATTGATAATATAAAATTAATAGCAATGTTAATTCTATAAATAAAGAAAAACTATTAGTGTGTGGAAATTGACGATTGGAAATTACCAGTGGTCAATTTTTTAGTGCCTATATATAACATGTTTGTTGTGAATGACCTAAATTAGAAAGTGAGTTATCGACAATAAGTTAATGGCCAATAAATGTGTTAGTAAAGATCACAGTAGTGATATAATGCAACATCTAGTTAGAGAAGCTAGAATGAAGTGTTGTAGAAGTTACAAACCCTAACTTGTGTTTATTAGTGAGTGAGTTACACGATACTAAAGTTATTTTCACATAGATTATATGTCATTTGATTCTTTTTTCCCTCTCTTTAAATTTATTCAAAAAACCTAGAAGTTATAGCCTATTGCGAAAGAAATCTAATATCTTTATATACAATCTTTAGGGTAGAAAAATTACAAAATTGACTATTCTTAATTTAATGACATGAACAATTTTTTTGTTCTTTTGTCTTTTAACAAACTCCTTTTATTACTTTTAATTTTTAAAGATTCAAATTCAAATTTCTCCCTCCCAATTTTCTCTTTCTTCCTTTTTAGTTTTTCTTTTTATATTTTTCCGTTTCCATTTTCCTTTTTGTGTCTTTCCTTTTTTTTATACTTGCTTTTCTTCCCTTTTTTATAATTTTAAATTTTTTAAGCTCTTTCTTTCTTTTCTTCCTTTCCATTTTGTAATTAGGTTTCTTTTTACTACCATTACTTTTTAACTTACACAATTTTTTTCGTAATAACTACTCTTTTATTTATTTTTACTTGAAATATCTAAAATAAAAATAATAATAATAATAATATGCTCAATATTGAATTAAAATATGTTATTATTGTTTTAATTTACTCATAAATGATATATTATAATTATTTATCTATTAATAATAATATAAGAAAATTTGATCCTTCTAAGGACACATGGCAAATTTTGGAGAAAAAATCTCTATAAAAATTTTGCCTTTCCTTTTAATTTTTTTCTTTTTTCATTCACTTTTATATTCTCACTTCTATTTCCTTTCATCTTTTCCCTAACATATAGGGTTGGTGTAATGATATGAAGTCTCATTGTATTTAAATGTAGGAAGGACGATCTATTTAGCAAGCAAATTCATATTCGATTTCTTTGATTTGCAAAATTCTCTTGAACAAGCAACATTTATGAATCGCTATTGGAATTAGTCTTTGATCTAATGGGTTGGAGACACATGTGGTCTGACTCCGGACCAAAAAGAAATTCATCTTTTCTCCCTCTCACTTTCTTTTTTCTTTTACTTATACACAACTTTTTTTAAAAAATGACTACTCTTTAATTAATATTATATTACTTTTTAACTTCTTTTGTTTATAAAAATTTATTTTCTATAATTTACATTAGTGTATATAATCATAAAAATAGAAAGAAAAAAAATACTAAATTTATTTTCTATACTTCTTTTGTTTAAAAATACTAAATTGCAATGACAAAATATATTTAAGCCCATTTTAGAAAGAAAAAATTCCCACTAAAATTTCTCTCTTTTCATTTTTAACTTTTTAACTTTTTTTATTTCACTTCTATAATCTCTCTTTTGTTTTATTTCATCTTTTCACTAACTAATAGGTTTGACACAGTGGTATAAGGTTTCATTGTATTCATATATGGGAGAAACGATCAATTTAGTTGTAAACTCATGTTTGATTTTCTTTGTGTGCAAAAAAATCTTAGGTCAACATCAATAACCATGATATGTGAGCAATATTAGTCTCTAAACCAATGACTTGGGGGACACTTGTGATCTTTGACTCAGGACTAAAAAAATCCTCTTTTCTCGCTCTCACTTCCTTTTTTTATCTCCCTTTTTCTTTCTCCTGACATGCAACTTTTTTTTTATGATAACTACTCTTTTATTAATATTATATTATTTTTACATATTTTATTTATAAAAATTTGTTTTATAAAAGTAATTATTTTTATGAGTAGCTAACAAATTGCATAACATAGACTAAATAATATTTATTTTTACTTTAAAATCCTATAAAATCATTTTTACATGATATATAGTAATATATTATAATTAATTTATTATATATTTTTTTATTACACTAATTTTAAAATACTTATGCAATAATATCATAAATTAAGTTAATTTCAATAGTTATATATTCATGAGAGCAGTGGTGGATCCAAAAAGTTTTGTTAGTGGGGAAATAAATAATTTATAATACTTTTATACTTTCAAAATATTATATGATTCTTTCCATTGTCAATACTACCAAAATTAATAGGATAAAGTAATAAAATTAGTATTTATTTATTCTCTTTTTTATTTCTTGTATTTTTTACATTCATTCTAGAAAAAAAATATCTTGTGGTGCCAATATCTATTTTTTATGGGGGGGAAAATTATTACACATATACAAATAAAAATTAAAAAATATATATCTATCATTTGCATCCACCACTGCATAGAAGACAATCATGTTCGACAACATTATGGGCGACAAAGTTATTTATTCAAGTATTTAACATTATAACATATCAAAGACTGAAATATTTATTTTTAATTTAAAATCCGATAAAAATATTTTAGTTAGAAATCGTATAAAATAATTTTAAATATTTTGTAAATAAATATTTTCTTAATAATATTTATAAGTTATTTCCAAGTTATATCATGTTGAAATTTGTATACTAAAAATTAATTTAAATCTAATTAGTTAATATATTTATTAAAAAAATATTTTGGCTCTATGTTTAAAAGCTTCATATACAGTATAAAAAAAAGCTTCATTTTCAGTATGTGTGTGTGTGAATTGCATGTGTTCTATGAGTCCCCAAATTTTTCTATGCGATTCAGCTGACCCTTCATAATTTGCAGTGTTACTTTAAATACATATGCATCTCACCCTTTCACCTCAATATTTTCCACGTTATTTCCACAAAATCTAAGAATCCCGAATTCATAAATCAACAATTTAGTATTCTAAACATCTTTGGTCTCCAGTCCACAATTGAGTTTTTATTTAAATGATTGGGCACCGGTAAGATACATCTTTATTCAGTACATGATGAGCACTTCCTAACCATATATTAAGCTACTCCAAATTAGTAGCTATTAAAATAAAATGTGTAATATCTCTGAAAAGAAAATTCACTCTGAAATACACGGAACCAACTTCCCTCCAATTTCTTCTGGGTCTAGAGTTTTAACAATAGGAGTATACCAATTTTTAACACACTTAATAGAACTCACTTAATATTAATATAACAAGGAGTAAGTTAATAGTTCAGAATTAAAAAATAAATAAATAAACAAAAAAATAAAAATATTTATTAGGAAAATAGTCATTTCCGTCACTAAGTATGTAGAATGCTTATAAATTTATCCTTAAGATGAAAATTCAATTTTTTGTTTCTGAACGTGAAAAAAGTGCAAAAGTTCATCAATATGTTAACTTTCATCTATTACCATTAATTGAAAGAACCTGTGTGGCACATTCAGGGACGAATTTGTCAGTACTCTATCCAAAATATAATTTAATCTTCATTTTCTCCTTTTTTAAATCATCACATGCATAAAATTATAATAAACACTTATAAATTATAAAAACAAGCATAATAATAAACATAATATTGATTAATAAACATAATTTATGTTGCTCTGAAATTTTTATTGTAACAACATTAGCTAATGACAAAATCAAATTGAGTTTCATTTTGTTTTGTATAATAGCTGTGCATTTTGATTATAATCTTATATTTTGGGTAAGGTATATCACATTAAAAATTTCAAAGCAAAAATATGAGATAGTACATTATCCAAAATATGAGACTCAAATAAATTAAAATGTACAACCATCAAATAAATCCTTACAAAGAAATTGACTAGTAAAGAACTGAGTTTAAGGCGTTCAAATTGTTATTTACAAGAGACAATGTATTATTGCATGAGAAACCAATATCTAAAGACTAAATGAGTAACGCCAACTACTAGTATGCTACAGCTCTTCAATGGCATGCTAACCTTACATGCCATCAGAAAAAATGATGCTAAAATTTCATGGCAGATCGATGAACAATGTCATAAAGAGACAGAAGAATTTCAGTACCAATCAATGCAATAATGAGCCACTCCAGGAAATCGGATTTCCTATTTTGAAGAATTTCTTGTAGAAAACTGATGTTATGCTGCAGAATTAAAAGGGGGAAAAGTTAAAATGCAAACCTATATATAGATAAAAAAGGAAAAAAGTCAATGGAAAGTCCAGATAGAGAATAAAGCGATAAATTATGTAGATAGAAGTTTCACCTCCACAAATTTCAACTTGAAATCAAGACTTGCAAATCTCTGAGTTAATTCAAATTCATCCCTGAGATATTCCCATATCTGAGCATATTTGGCATCTTTCCAAGCAATATCTGATCTGCAAAAAGCATTTAAATTTTATAACAAGACACATGGAAAGTGACTAGTGTTTGAAATTTTACAATCGTCAAGTACAATTTCACACGCATGCCATTTATGATTACCTTGGGTAACAAGCATTTTAATTTACGTCTGCAATTTCTATTTGGAATGATATATGAAAATTTTAAATACAATTAATCAATGGGTACGATCTATAGAGTATGAACAGAATCCTCAATAGTTCAGCATGCCCATAGCAGCAATGGCAATTAGGTTAGCCCCAAAAAACACTACAGCGGGATAACTGCTATTTTGAAAATTTTATTTAGTTTATATATAATTTATACTATATACATATAAATTCTCAAAACAGATAAAAGTTACTCAAAATAAACAATAAAAAGTCATGTGTTAGAAACCACAGTCACAAATTATAGAAACAGTAGTATCAACCAATCACTACTGTAGATATTTGGTATATTAATAATGCCTAAAAGGAAATATAGAGGAATCACGATTCCTACTGCCCAGAGCTCAGCTCCTTCAGAGGCACAAATGCTCTCTGCCCATAACTAACTCATCAATTGGCATACCCCCATTCCCTGCCCACAGACCCCTCTATACCTGAATTCCACTACCACAGCACCTACTCACTTTCTCTCACTGCCACCTTAGCACTTACTCTTTGTTCCCTTTCCCCTGGAGTACACTCTCCATATAGGGGACCTGGCTATTGGCCTAGTATCCATCATCGGGGTTCTAATAATACGTGTCCTAAACAAAACATACAAGTAAATAACAACAAAAGTCACATACAAGTTTCCAAGATAGGAATCAAAAATCATCATCTTCTAAATCCAAGTCTTCTTTATCATTTTCACACTACTATTACAATTGTAGATTTCAATTTTGAAAATTGAGAAGTAGCCCCCCAAAAAAACCTAATGCCTCTATTTAAGGACTCTTTTGGAATCAACATATAGTACCAATATAGCACAGCTATGGCTGCTACACTAAACTGTTCCATTATAGCAGCCCTATTAGGGGCTGCTCTACACCACTATGCCACTATAGCACACTACTTAAAACCCTGAGTATTGTACCATATAACAAATTTAAACAGTCCAACTAAAAGAACTCACTCAGGATGTAACAACATTTAACATGAAATTAAAAATATGCTCCTAGTTTCATAGACAAATCCAACATTCAACATAGTATACACCACAAATAGCTAACAGCAGGACAATGTGGAAATAAATGACTGCTAGTCTCAAAATCAGCAAGACGCATGAACACATTGGGACAGAAAGCTTTGTGTGGTCCTAGTTTTTAAAATATGAATACACAAGGTCACCTTTAAATACAGACATTGCGTCATAACATATAACCTCCAGACCAGAGGCTTGGATGAGAGGGATAATTTTAGTTGTTAGATTTACAACCCAAATTCACAAGAAGCCTCCAATCTAGAGTTCTCTACCATAACCTCTCTGATGTTGACTTTCCTTTAGGTATAGACAGGGGGTTTAAAAGATGAACTGATTCGACTGGTTTTTTGAAGGAGTTGATGTTGCACTGCACCTTCTCTGGCCATATAGAAGATGAATGTGATAGGAACTGGTTAAGATCACTGAAAGGGGTTGTTAGAATTAGAAAAGCTTGTTAGGAAAGCTATTTTGTGTCTGCTGTCCAGCTATTCAAAAGCTGACTTTTGCATCTATTGTACTTCTTAGATAGTAGACTAGGTGTACCACTTCTCTGCAATATATTCAAACTGCAGAGTGTGTTAACTCACTCAAGCATTTTATTCAAACTAGCTCTATTCTGAACTTGGTATTAGAATGGGAACGATCTCGCTCTGTCTCTTCTGTCAAGATCGCCGATCCATCACCATCTCTCGCCAGTCTGCCGCTGGCAACCTCGCCGGTGAACCCAGGGTTTGGTGCGCCTCAGTGAAGGCGCCATTTGGTGGAGCACTGGAGCCTCTGTTCCAGTGACCGTTTCAGAGAAAGGGAAGGTCTGCTCCACGATTGGTGAACATCCGTCATGTCGTAAGATGTTCTTTATGGATGATCTCAAGAAAAAAAAAAATGAGATTGATACTATTCCTATTTGTAGACAATAGGAAGTGATTTATGATGACAATGATTTATCAATATTATTTTATTTTTAATAATATCCAAGATATTTTCTTAATTTAGATTTGTAGAATTGTAATTGTATATGTTTTATGAGTTCTTATAGATATATTGAATTCTATATATTTTAAGAATAATTTTATTGTCATACCACATTTTGTACCTGGTACACATCATATTTGTGCATCATTGGGTAATATTTAATTTATCCTTAATTTTTTTCTCTATCCAACATACATTTGGGAGGCCCTACCATGGTGCAATGATAAAGATTGATGCCTTGTGATTTAGATGTCATTCAAATTTTGAAAACAACCTCTATTTGCGGGGTTAAAGCTTAGTACATCTACCATCTCTAGATCCTACTATCTCATTCCTTAAATTGAAACTACATGAATCTACCAAATAGGCAGAAACTAGTAACAAAAGTACAATTTCTCTTTTCAACTTTGGATACAAAAATTAACCTGCACAATTTTGTTATCATCAATTATTACCTCTCAAATAGTCCAAGCTTTAGAATCACATCAGCAAGATTTGAATTTGCCTTGCCCACCAACTGGAAAAGTTTCTTCCTTTGCATTTTGAATTTTCCAGTTGCTTCCATCTCTCGGTTTATGTCTGTAAATGCTGCAACCATTCCATCAACCTAGAATAAAAGCAGAAGGGGACTGTTAGAGTAGAGCCTTAGAGGAATATCACCAGCATATGGTATATTCAAATATCAGAAAATGCTATCCATAAAAAGAGCATACCTGCCAACCATAGTAATCAAGAGCAATACTTTGACCTAACACACTACCAATAGTTCGAATGCCGTCAATGTTCAAGTATTGTAACATTATGTAATCTAGTTGATATGTGCCTAGCATATAAGGTTTTCCTAAGCTTTTTAGAACAAGAATTGAGCATTAAGCATGGATAATTGCCTTTTTGTGTTGTGAATTGAGCTAATGTGATGAATTGCCAGGAAATCAACCAAAGGTGCCAAAACTAAGCAAAAATTAGAAGAAAAGAGCCAAGTCTGAAGAAGCTGTGGCGCCATCAGGGCCATAAGCACTGGAATCTGGCGCCAGTCTCGCGCCTTAAGCGTCATCAGCATTGGAGGTTGGCGCCCAAAGCACCAAATCCACGCCAGAGGCGCCATTCTTCCGCCAGCTCTGCGCCAGGAGCGCCAGACCTTCTGTCAGCCAGCGCCTTGGGCGCCATGTTCACGCCTGGACCGCAAAACGGGAGCTCGTGTAGAACCTTTTATTTCTGGCGTAACAGCGGTGGAACGTCCGCCCAAAATGGGAATGGGCTAGGGTTATGAACTTATAATCGAAAATCTGATGATCGAGTGCCATTCACTCTGGATGTTGGCACCAAGTGTAACGCCCCGTAAAACGCCAGGGTCATTAACCTGCCTTAATCACTATTATTAATTATAATCATCAGAGTTTAAGCAGTTTGGAAGCATAACACAAGAGCGACGTTATCAAATGTCACTAACATAGCCATTTACACTATAATATGGTGAATATACATAAAGTCTATGTTTAAGTACAAAACTGTACATACATCTCTCCTCAGGGTACAAAATAAAACCAAAGGCAGTATACAAAACATCAGAGTCACAAGCTCATGTCATCTAGGCCTAAGGTTTACAAATAACAGCTATCACTGCATAGGCTTCTTGCCTTAGGATCTATCTGCTCCTCCTGAGGAATCACCTGCAAGAATATAAGTCCCACAAAAGGGGTAAGATATAAAATCCCAGTAAACTCAAGGCCCTTAAAGGTATTTCCTTCCCCAGGTTCACTTTCAAACATATACATAGAAATAGTATATCTAAAACAATCATTCTCAGATTCAATACCAGAATATCATTCAGACACACATCAAGCAGCCAGAAATTCTCAATTCACATCCACCTGTCAATAATCAGGTGCCCCTAGCACGGCCTACAACCGTTCATAGCATAAATCACTAATCTGCAGAGGCTACATCTACGTATATAGGAACATCTCCACTTAGGAGGCTACATCTATATACTAGGAACATCTCATGCCAGGATCTCAACAATCTATATGAGGCTACATCTGTATATATATATAGGAACATCTCCACTTTAGGAGGCTACATCTATATAATAGGAACATCTCATAATCTATCTCAACACAATTGCCTGAGGAGGCTACATCTGTGTATATAGGAACATCTCCATTCGGAAGGCTACATCTATATCACAGGAACATCTCACAACAAGTCTTACTCAATCTCATGTCATCTATCCTACTAGCATAGGATTCAAATCATTCACAGAATTCACATTCAATTCTAATAGTCCATCATGCATCTCATAATTTCACATTCCATTCCACGCATCTCGAATCAACACCTATCACTCCCCCATCACAGGGTTCAAATCACATTTCAAGCATCTCATTCCCATACACATCAATTCAACAATCAATCACACAATATACAATTTCCATATACATGTATTTGCTCACATCAGAACCATCACTCCTTCTAGAGCATGGTGGAACACAGTAAGGACATACACACAAGAACCAAGAGCTTACCTGCTCTGGGCAAAACACCGGCTCCCCCAGTCTCGCGGTCACCACCACCCGAACTATCAAGCTCACGTCCTACATAAGAGCAAATACATAACGTATCAGTAACGGTCCTAAGCCGTTAAAACAAAAGGAAACTATAATCCTTTCCACGTAACACATAACTAATCACTTCACAAGTGATTCTCAGACCCTCAACAGGATCCTTCTCCGCCTACTCAAGGCTCCAGAGCCTCTCCTAAGACTCTGATCAGGCTAATATAAAGCATATCCCTGCTTTATCCAGATCAACTTCAAGCTTTTCATTATAACCAATTCAGCTCATAAACAACATCTATACTATCCCATGAGCAACTTTATCAACTGCTCTAAGGTTCATAATAGCCAAATAACCAGTATTTTCTCTACTCATACATAAACTCAGAGCCAAAATCAAACTTCATTAATAATGATGACTCAAGGCTTTAACTTCATCAGAACAACCCCCTGAACACAATTCTCTACAGGACCCTGGGCTAATTCTAGCCCCAGCTCATATGGGTCACTATTCATGAGAACCCCTAGAATCAAAATCAAATGGAGAAACTTGAGTCTCTTACCTCAATGGTGACTAAGAAGACCAAAGGACAGCTTCCTCGAGCTCTGGTGTCCTTTCCAAGCAGTGGGTCTTAGCCACTTTCAAGTTCTCTGAGCTTTTCTCTGGAGATTCCAAAACTCACTCAAAAGGGGTTTTTCAAGGGAACAATTGGATGATTCAAGCTTCCAAAGTGTTTTTCTCACAATCAAAGGCTAAAGAAAGGTATTTAAAGCAAGAAATAGGGCCCTAGTAAGCTTGGACCAGTCTCTAATGGAGGTTAGGGCTGGAGAAGGAAGAAGAAGCCTTTTCTCTCTCCTTTTTCGCGTTTTTCCCCTTTTATAATGGACCTGCCCGACCTCTGGCGCCCCCAGCGCCACCTTCGCGCCCCCAGCGCCAACTTCCAGAACCTCTGGCGCCCCCAGCGCCACATCTGGCGCCATCAGCACCAGCTGGAAACTTGGCGCCTGTAACGCCTCTCTTGATTCTCTCGTGCTTGATTGATTTTAATTAAAAACTTGTGTCCACTTTGTATTAAATGATCTTAGTTGTAAATTTTTCACGAAAATTCTTTTCACTTTGCTTGCTAATTTTTATGATTCGTGAATAGCGTAAACGATTTTCCTCACCACGGTTCATATAAGAATACAGTCCATGATACAATCCAAATACAGTATCCAAAATAATATACAGATAACTCATCACAAATTACATGCCATAGAAAAATACAAATCACAGCATACAGCTTCTCATCAAAACTTCTTCAACAATCTTCATCTACAGCTCATGCTTTCCTGTTTCTCTGCTCGCCCAAATGAATTGGGGTCATCACAGGTGTCAACCACAGACACAACTCGGGTAAGTTTATGACAAACATAGTTTGAATAATATAAACACAGATAGATAAAATCCACACAGCTTGTATAGTGTACAAATCATCATACCTATACCCATTGTGCGATGTATAAGATGCATGCTCGTCTTTTTATATGATGCATGACTGAGATCTCAGCTTATCATAAAATCATCATCAGTGGCCACAATCAGATAGCCCCATTCCAGTGGCACACCTATCCATTCAGTCGGGGTAGGGCAGGGGCGCGTAGGAATGTCACCTCCACCTATGTGATCATCATGGTGGTGTGGTCCTCCCTGAAACACACTACCCCCCAGTTCACACCTCTGAACGCATGGACTTGGTTCAGCTATCTGACAAACAACTCCACGGATTAACCCCCGCAAGGCATAACTCCACGGATTAACCCCCGCCAGGCATATGCATATGAAATGCATGAATGATTCATTTTATCCAGTCTTTAAACATCTTTTCAATACATAAGGCTTATTTCTTTCATCACATAAAGCTTTACATCACAGTCTCAGCATACAGCCATGATTCACCACATCTTTTGGAATCCATAAATAATCACCATACAACACAAGGATTCCAATTATTCCATCATCATAGTAAAATTCTTACTTTATTTCTCAACTTCAAAATCATAAACCACCAAGCAACATGTTAAAAGTATATAAAATTACACATGAAGGATCACATAACTTACTTTATTTCTTTGAAACCTTTTATCAACACTTGGTGTGCTTTATGGAAACACTTAACAACACATGTAAGATCACATAGTTTTTCCTTTAAAACATTCAATCATGCAAGTATACTACATATCCAACAATAAAGGTTCAAATCCACAACACTTAAACATCTTTTGTTCTTTGTGACAAACTATCAAACACATGGTGTGCAATATAGAATATTTGTAAAAGAAAGCTACTTAACATCATTTTCCACATCCTAGACATGTTTCCAACCAATTTCTAACATCAAATTAAACATAGATACTTAAGGAATCATAATCATAATTTCGGCTAGCATCAATATAGGTCAACATATTTTATTTAACAACTAGAGCTTTGAAATAATTATTTTCTTAAAGACAACTATACTACTTCTAATTTTTGGTTAATTCTTACTTTTCTTTATTAAATTTAATTCAAGTTATTCATCCAGCACTTAGTTATTTAATTTAGAATCAAGTTACTTAGTCAATTAGACATTCAAGCTCTTTGAGACATATCATCAAACACCTTGGATACAAAGTGAAATAAAATCAAACAAGGATTATTATTCAAACTAAACTCATCATAAACTCCCCATACCTTGTTTCCCTAAGCTTTTGGACAGCCTTTCTTTATTTGAATTGAAGAATCCTTGCTCCTAGAGTGGCTAGTCTTCACGTGGACTTCAAGGTTTAAGCTTTGTGTTTTGTGTTCTAGGTAAAAAGTAGTATTAAGATGGAAGGAATTGGACAAGCTTTGGGATGGATGTTTGCACGGTCTAGGCTCTCTTTGAGCTCTCAATTTCTGGCCCTTCTCCTATTTATATGCTAAGTGGATTGACTTTTCTACAAAAATCTCTAAAGCTTATGATTACTTAGCTTTCTAGTTGGATTCTTTTTATTGGCCAAAGCTTTCCTACCATACAAGTGTCCTAGTTCAAGAAAATTCCATACCATTCTACCTCCATCTTGCCTTTGCACGTGGAATTGCTTAAGTTTGCTGTATTTTGGTTAAAAACCGTGAGGTAGCTTAGGTTTAGTTTTAAAATTTTCTGCCCAAAATCCGTGTTACAAAAATATTCATTCTGAACTTGTTAACTGTTGGATCTTCTTAAAATTTTAAAGACATACTCCTATCTTATATATTTAACTTTTGACCGTTGGAATTTTTGAAATAATACTTAGAACTGTCTACGGGTCCAAAGGAGTCAAGAGGAAATGTATTTAGAAAAAAATCTTCTTTAAGCCATCATTTTTTGCTTTCCAAATGGTCCAATGATATGTCACTTGGCTTCTTAACCGTCCAAGTACCCCATTTCTACACTTTTCTAAAGTTTTCTTCACTCTTCACTCAAGTGCACGGCCATATTAGATTTTTAGAGTAAATATGTTCCATTTTGGCTTGAAACCGTAGAATAGTTGTAGTTTAGGATATTTTTATGCTTTATTTTACTTGACATATATTCTTATATTGTCTAAGATTATTTCTAAGATTTATAAAAATCTAATTCTAATTGATTCCTCAAGAATAAAATTCTAAAAATATGTAGAAACTAGCTTAAGTTTTAGTAGCATTTTTAAGATGTCATTTAACTTTCTTTTCCTAGTTTTTATCTAAATTCTTATTGGTTCATTTTTCCTTGAATTATTAAAATTATCAAACCAACTCCTTTAGAAAACTTATCCCTTTTCATAATTAAGAGGAAATTCTCTAGATCATGTCCCTACTTGCCTTATAATTTTCTGATGCTTAGGGTAGTCTAAATTAAGCTTTTTTTTATCTTATTTTCCAAAATTCGTAAAAATTCTAGTTTAGGGTTTCCTGCCTCGAACCTTACCGATAATTTGCCATCTAAAAGTATTTTATCCAATAGTGAGGTTCCTACAAATTTCTAAAGTCATCTGGTCAGTTTTTGACCTAAGGGCATTTTGGTCATTTTGCCATTTTCCCTAGGGGTATAATCGTCATTTCTAAAAATGGTCAGGATATCTCTGTAATTACCCCAGAGGTATTCTTGATCATTTCCAAGACGTCGAACGACATTTATAAGATTTCTTCCTTAAGATATTTGGCTAAAATACCTAGGGGTATTTTGGTCATATTCCAAAATATCTAGGGATATTTTCGTCCTTTTCCCAAATCCTTCTGCACTGCCTCTACTTAACATTTTATTCTTAGTAATTGACTATGTTTCCAAAATTTGGGGTGTTACAGCGCCCTTGGCGCCACATCTGGCTCCCCAAGTGTGAACTTCCAAAGACTCTCGCGCTCCCAGCACGAACCTGGCGCCCCAGGCGCCATTTTCCAGAACCATGGCGCTCTCAGCGTGAACCTGGCGCCCTGGGCGTGGGATTCCAGTGCTTTGGCGCCCTCAGCGCCAACCCTGGCGCCATCAGCGCCACAACCCTCACAGGGTTTTCTGTTAAATGTTCCTTTTGGGAAAAACTAAGGCATGATTACATTTCTTAATCACAGAGCTTAAAATTCAAGGTCTTACACCAAGAGCGCCATACTCGCGCCAAGGGCTCCACAGGTCGACAGAAGCATCATTTTAAGGGCAAAACAGAGACTTCACAGGCTCGACTATAAATGCTTCAACCCTCAGCATTCAATGCACGATTTTGGAGGGAGAAAAACACAAAAATAGGATTTTAGAAGCTTGGGTGCCTTAGCTAGGGTTTAGGGAAGTGGAAGGTCAAGTGGGGGTTGCTTCTCCATCTTCTTCTTCCTTGCTTCAGCTAAGTATGCCATTTTGTTTTGTAACACAGCCACCCATTATGAGGTTTGACTAGTTCTTCATTGTAGTTAGGGCTAAGCACTGAATGTAATCTCTTTTGGTGATTGTATTGGATGCTATCTTTCATTAATATCAAGTTATTTCACTTTATCTTGTTGAATGCATGTTTCTATCTCTCTGGAACTGATCACTCTAGTTAGGTATTAAGAGCTGGGGGTTTACAATAGGGATATTGGGCTCTAAGCTTGGA
>PYAF01003234.1:38943-49183 GCA_007407185.1 Glycine tomentella
TCTTTAATTTTAGTTTACGTTTTTGCAAGTTTACTTACGCATACAAACTGTTTGTTAAAATTCCCCCCTTACTGTTACCATTAAATTGAAGCTAGAACCATATTGATCGTGTCTCTGAGTCGACCTAGGTTAGCTCTGTGCTACAGAATTAGCTTAGTAAAATTGTTTTGGTGCGTGTCGACAACGTGTTTATCACTTAGCTATTGTTGTATGAAGATGCATGTTGAGTAATTTGGGCTTGATGAAGATAGTAGACAATACATATACAAGAGTAGGGAGCATTTAGTGTGGATTGCCCTAGCTACTTAATCACTTATCTCATTATAATCCTCCATAGTTGTCCATATATTTATGTTCATATTTAGTTTTAATTTAGCTTATTCTACACACACACAACAACAACCTTATTCATTTTATTTGTCATCCAACTTATTGATTTAATTTATAATTTAATTGGTCAAACAATCCTCGTGGGACGATATCTTTCTTACTACTTTATTACTTGAGCGATCGGTGCACTTGCCGAGTACGCAACAAGTTTTTGGCGCCGTTGCCGGGGAATTGTTTAAGCCAAATTTATTATAAATTTCTATCTTTAAGGTTGGATTTATTTTGTTACTAACCTGCTTCCAGAGTTTATGTGAGGTACCGCTGACCCCGTGAATCTACAGTTTGATCCTGAGATCGAAAGAACTATTAGGAGGAATCGGAAGTTGGCGAGGCAAAGGAAGGAAGCAGAAGTATCTAGTTCTCGACCTCTAGAAGAAGAATCAGAAGAGGAACTAGATATGGCTGAGCCAAACAGTGATCAGCCAAGGCTGGAGGACGAACTTATGGAGAATATCATTTCGATATCCACCCATCTCTTATTAGTTTAGTGGAGAAGAACCAATTTAGCAGTGAGGATGATGAGGATCCTCATGACTTTGCTGACCGCTTTATGATGATATGCGATACCATCTGTCATCAAGGAGTAACGGATGATGCTATTCGGCTCCGCCTCTTCCCTTTTGCCTTGAAGGGAAAAACACTCAGATGGTTAGGCCGTCAGCCTTCCAACAGCATAACCACTTGGGATGAGTTGATGGCAAGATTCTTTGCTCAGTATTTCTCTATGGAGAAGTATAACCGCCTGGTGAATGAGATCACCAACTTCACACATCTCTATGGAGAAACACTTTGTGCGGCGTGGAATCAGTTTCAAAAGTTAATCCAGCAGTGCCCTCAATACGACATGCCGGTTGGGAAGAAGGTGCGAATCTTCTTTAATGGTTTGTCACTGGAATCAAAGCTGGTACTTAATGGAGCAGCCGGAGGCTCCATCAGATCAAAGACAGCAGCCCAAACACATGATTTGATATACTCTTTGGCCAGAACGGAGAATGAGAGCATTGCAAGTCAGCCAAAGAGGGAAGTTATTCATTTGGGCAGCACAGACGCTATGTTGGCTGAACAAAAACTCCTATCACAGCAGCTCGCCATCCTTAATGCTAAGATCGACAAGCTTGAGATCTCCAAAGCTCAAGCCTCATCAATCAAAGCAGGCGCGGTTGTATGTGAGTATTGCCAAGGGGACCAAGAGTCCAATGTCTGTCCAACCTTGGTGGGGGCTGATCCGATTCAAGTGAATGGAGTATGGTATGATCAGAGACCTCCACAAGGTTATCAGAGAAATTCTAATCAAGCTTCTGGGAGTGGAAGCAGCTATCCAAGAAGACCACATGGAGGTGGGTTGGACTACAAGTCTAACCACTACTTACAACCACCTCCCATCCCTCCCAAGGAGCCATCAGAGTTGGAAAAAGCTATGTTGCAGCTGGCCAAAACCACTAACGATCATATCCAAAACACCGATGCCTTCATGAATGAGACTAGGTCTCAATTGAAAAACCAAGGTGCTTCCATCAAAAATTTGGAGACTCAGATAGGCCAAATCTCAAAGCAACTAGCAGAAAGATCACCCAGGCAATTCCCTAGCGACACAGTGGTAAATCCTAGGGAACATGCCAAAGCTATCACCACTAGAAATGGAATTGTCATTGCTCCTAAAGAAAATACCAAAGTGGTGCATAGAGATGAGAAGAAAGAGGAGAAAGAAGAGACTTCACCAGCTGTTGCACAGCCTAGAGAAGAACCATCTAGCAGCTCAAAGGAGCAAGAGAAAGAGAAGGAAAACATCTCAGCTGAACCCAAGAAGCATATGGATTTTTCCAGATTTGAAAAGCCACCTTACCCTTTGAAGATGAAGCAGCAAGCACATAAAAAGCAATATGCCAAGTTCTTGGAAATGTTTAAGAAGCTGCAAGTTAACATTCCTTTTGCAGAAGCCTTGGCTAATATGCCACATTATGCCAAGTTTATGAAGGACTTGCTATCTAAGAAGCACAAGCTCCAAGAATGTGAGATAGTAGTCTTGACTGAAGAGTGTAGTGCCATCATACAGAGCAGGGTTCCACCTAAACTCCGGGATCCAGGGAGTTTTAACATACCTATTGCCATAGGTAATGTTAATGTGGGCAAGGCTTTATGTGACCTTGGTGCAAGTATCAACTTGATGCCTCTTTCAATATGCAAATCATTGGGCATTTCTGAGTTGAAACCTACCAGGGTATCTCTGCAATTGGCTGATAGATCCTTGAGGAGACCTAGTGGGTTCATTGAAGATATTTTGGTCAAGGTGGATAAATTCATTTTTCCTGCTGATTTTATCGTTCTGGATATGGAAGAAGGGGAGATACCTGTTCTTCTAGGTAGGCCATTCTTGGCTACGACTAGAGCGATCATTGATGTGTATGAAGGGAAATTGGAGCTGAGGATGTTTGATGAATCTATTGTTTTCAAAGTCTTTGATGCTATGAAGGTTCCTCTTGATAAGAATGATTGCTTCCGGATTGATGTGTTAGATGCTTTGATCCACACAGATGAGTTTCTTGAGCAAGAACTTGAAGAGATAATGGAGACTCAAGATGTGGCTGTCATTGAAGAAGTAAAGGAAGCAGTAGTGGAGGTTTTAGAAAAGAAGGAAATTGACCTTGACCATGGGGCTCCAAAGCTGGAGTTGAAAGAGTTATCAGCAGCCCTTAAATATGTATTCTTGGGGGAAGACAAGACCTACCTTGTCATCATTAACAGAAGTTTATCTGGGGATGAAGAAGCCAAGCTTATCAAGGTGCTGAAGGAGCACAAGTCCGCCATAGGATGGTCCATATCAGACTTGAAGGGTATTAATCCTTTATTTTGCACACATAAGATTCTTATGGAGGACGATGTGAAGCCTGTCAGGCAACCTCAAAGAAGGCTTAACCCTATGATGAAGGAAGTAGTCAGAAAAGAGGTGGTGAAGCTTCTGGATGCAGGCATGATTTATCCGATCTCTGATACCGCTTGGGTTAGTCCAGTGCAAACCGTACCTAAGAAAGGTGAGGTCACAGTAATTCAAAATGATAATAATGATCTGATCCCCACTAGGACTATCACCGGATGGCGGATGTGTGTAGATTATCGCCGGTTAAATGATGCTACAAAAGACCACTTCCCACTCCCATTTATTGATCAAATGCTAGAGAGGTTGGCCGGACATGAGTATTATTGCTTCTTGGATGGAATCTCCGGTTACAACCAGATTCTGGTAGCACCTGAGGACCAGGAGAAGACAGCATTTACCTGCCCATTTGGAGTATTTGCCTACAGAAGGATGCCCTTCGGTTTGTGCAATGCGCCCGCAACGTTTCAAAGATGTAAGTTATCCATTTTCTCTGATATGGTTGAAAAATTCTTAGAGGTGTTTATGGATGATTTCTCTGTGTTTGGGTCTAGCTTTGATGCCTGCTTGATTAATTTGTCTAAAGTTTTAAAGAGGTGTCAAGAGACCAACCTCGTTCTTAATTGGGAAAAGTGTCATTTCATGGTACGTGATGGTATTGTCTTGGGTCACAAAATCTCCTCCAAGGGGATTGAGGTTGATGAGGATAAACTTTTATTGATTGAAAAATTGCCTCCACCCGCTAATGTGAATGGTGTGCGTAGTTTTCTAGGTCATGCGGGGTTCTATAGGCAATTCATTAAAGATTTTTCTAAAATAGCTAAGCCTCTTAGTCAATTGTTGGTCAAAGACTCTGAATTTAACTTTGATGTTGATTATTTGAATGCTTTTAATGTGCTTAAGGAGAGATTGACCACTGCACCTGTTTTGACTGCCCCTGATTGGAGTTTACCATTTGAACTCATGTGTGATGCTAGTCAATATGCTATAGGAGCTGTGTTAGGCCAACGTAAGAACAAATTGTTGCATGTCATTTACTATGCTAGCAAAATTTTGAATGAAGCACAAGTGAATTATGCTACCACAGAAAAAGAAATGCTAGCTGTAGTTTATGCCTTAGACAAGTTTCGTTCTTACTTAATTGGGTCTAAATTTATTGTTTACACTGACCATGCTGCCTTGAAGTACTTGTTGACTAAGCAGGATGCCAAGCCACACTTGTTGAGGTGGATGCTCCTATTTCAGGAATTTGATTTGGAGATTAAGGATAAAGCGAGTGTAGAAAACAGAGTGGCTGACCACCTATCAAGGATCCAAGAGAAAGAACTCCAAGATAGTCCACAGCTGGAGATTAATGATGCATTTCCTGATGAGCAAATGATGGCTATTGCAAGTGCTCCGTGGTTTGCTGACATGGCCAACTACAAAGCCATAGGCGCACTTCCTGATGAATTAACATGGCAGCAGAGGAAGAAATTTTTGCATGATGCCCAGAGGTACTACTGGGATAATCCATTCCTCTATTTCCGATGTGCTGATGGGGTCATTAGGAGGTGCATTACTGAGTTCGAAGTGCCCAAGGTGTTGTGGCATTGCCATGCTTCAGACTATGGACGCCACTTTGAAGGAAATAGAACAGCTCACAAGGTGTTGCAAAGTGGCTATTATTGGCCAACTATCTTCAAGGATGCTAGAGATTTTGTTGAGAGGTGTGATCGCTTTCAAAGAACAAGTAACATCTCCCGTAAAGATGAGATGCCTCTCAACAACATTCTAGAAGTGGAGTTATTTGATATTTGGGGGATTGACTTCATGGGACCATTTCCCAAGTCATACTCCAATCAGTACATCTTGGTGGCTGTGGATTATGTCTCGAAATGGGTTGAAGCAGTAGCCTTACCTACAAATGATGCAAGGGTGGTGTCCACTTTCTTGAGGAATAACATTTTCACATGCTTTGAAGTTCCCAGAGCAATCATCAGTGATGGAGGCACACACTTTTGCAACAAACAAATTGAAGCACTGCTTGCCAAATATGGAGGCACACACTTTTGTGACAAACAAATTGAAGCACCGCTTGCCAAATATGGAGTCACACACAAGGTGGCCACACCATATCATCCACAAACCAGTGGCCAAGTTGAGATCTCCAACAGAGAGCTGAAGAGAATTTTGGAGAAAATTGTTGGGAACTCAAGGAAGGATTGGTCCAAGAAGCTAGACGATGCGCTTTGGGCTTACAGAACAACATTCAAAACACCAATTGGTGTATGGTAAGTCTTGCCACCTTCCTGTCGAACTTGAGCATAGGGCCATTTGGGCCACTAAGTTTTTAAATTTTGAACTCACCAAAGCTCATGAAAAGCGTTTATTACAATTGAATGAATTGGATGAGTTTAGAATTGCAGCTTATGAAAATGCCAAGTTATACAAAGAAAGAACTAAGAAGTGGCATGACAAGAAAATTCACCCCAAGGAGTTTGAGCCGAGGCAACAGGTAATGTTGTATAATTCAAGGTTGCGGCTGTTTCCTGGTAAGCTAAAATCAAGATGGTCTGGACCCTTTGTGGTTGTCAAGGTTTTTCCTTATGGAACCATTGAAATTTCTCCTCTTGATACCCACAGACCTTTCAAGGTCAATGGATGGCGGCTGAAGCCGTACCATGGTGGTCTAGTTGATAGGGATGCTGTTGCAATCCCTTTAAGCTCCCCTAATCCTTAGAGGATTAACCGTCAGGCTCGTGACGTTAAACAAGCGCTTATTGAGAGGCAACTCAATTGTGTGTTTCATGACGTTGTGAGTTCTTTCCTTAGGTAGAATAGATTATTAGATGTAGCATTCCTTGTTGTTAGTTTTGTGAATTTAAGCGCATTCATGCCTTTCATGCTAATGTCATTTTCATTCATGTTTAAATTCGTTCCTGTTTCATGTTTCTATTCAAGCAATGCACGATAGTCTCATCCTGCATTTTCTATGGGAGAATTGTTGGTAGTCTTAGGCCTTAAAGCTAAATCCTGCAATTGTGTGCCTGCGGTATGGGTATGGCGCCTTTAGCGCCAACCTGGCGCGATCAGCGCCATGGTTCTGGACTCTCGCGCCTTTGGCGCGAGGATGGCGCCACCAGCGCCAAAGTTCCTTGATTTCCACGCTCTTGGCGCTAGTCTGGCACCAACGGCGCTGGCCAGGTTTCAATTCATCTTATGGCGCTGGCTCTGGTTTGTCGCGCCTTTGGCGCTAGTCTGGCGCTTCGAGCGCCATTGTCTCTGGTTTCTAGCGCTCTTGGCGTGGTAGCAACGCGGATAGCGCGACACTTAGGGCGCGGTTTTTATGTTTAAGTTTTGTAACCCTTCTCATTCTCCCTCATCTCCTCCCACATTCCGACCTTAGCTCTGCTTCTCCCCACCATTTTCGCACCCCTTGCTCAAGCCCTAGTCTCCATACATCTTGTTCAAGTTCTGCTTCTCCCCACCATTTCATCACTCATTCCTTGTGTTTCCAAAGTCAAGGCTTAGTGTCTCTTTCTCTTTGGCTATACCCGTGCATACCTCTACTGCTGTGGCTCGTGATAAGGTACGTTTGTGCTTACCAGGGTTATCTTTGCTCCTTGGCTATCCTTTTCATTCTGTTTGGTAATGCTTGGATACATGAATTACCATTCTAGGATTCCACACGGCTTTGTATAGTTTTTTTTTCTTGTTAACAACTGCTATACAATTGTTGAAACCTTGTGTGTAACCATACTTAATCAATGTAGACCACAATCTACATGGTGATGCAGTTCAATCCATTGCTAGGGATGTTTTGTCTACCTAAAATTTGGGAATTGTACTTGTTTGAGATTATCAACATCTATGCATAGGAAGCTTTGTGAGGATGTGTTAAGGTTACTATTAGTGTTATTATGCACTATGGACTGGTGTGATTTTGTGGTAAACTGAATCTAATTCCATGTACCATTCCCTGTTAAACCTAACTTTGGTGTGACCTTTGGTTTCAGCTGTGTCTGTCATGCATACTGTATCTGTTTTGCATTGTTGATTCATTTTACTGGTTGCCTGTGTTGAAAACAATCCTAATATATGCACTTTTGGCCAACTATCTTCAAGGTGTTGCAAAGTGGCTATTATTGGCCAACTATCTTCAAGGATGCTAGAGATTTTGTTGAGAGGTGTGATCGCTTTCAAAGAACAAGTAACATCTCCCGTAAAGATGAGATGCCTCTCAACAACATTCTAGAAGTGGAGTTATTTGATATTTGGGGAATTGACTTCATGGGACCATTTCCCAAGCCATACTCCAATCAGTACATCTTGGTGGCTGTGGATTATGTCTCGAAATGGGTTGAAGCAGTAGCCTTACCTACAAATGATGCAAGGGTGGTGTCCACTTTCTTGAGGAAGAACATTTTCACATGCTTTGAAGTTCCCAGAGCAATCATCAGTGATGGAGGCACACACTTTTGCAACAAACAAATTGAAGCACTGCTTGCCAAATATGGAGGCACACACTTTTGCCTAATATATGCACTTTTGGTGGTGGTTATGTGCTGCAAGTTTCTTTGACCCTCTGTGACCCTGAGATTGGATGAATGATTGAACTCATGAAGCCTAGTGTAACCATCATTGTGGCATTTTAAGGTCCAATTCATATGGGAATTGCTCTTTGTTTATTTAATCTAAGGAAACCTGGATAGCTCTACTGTGCCCGCCTTGCTGTTATCATATTCCTTAGGATTTAGGTGCCTAGACTACATCCCTAGAGTTCCACTTGAACAGCAACAACCATTGGTCTGTACATTTGATTCCAATTGCCTCTAACCATGCATTTGTTTTGATTAAATGGGATTTGGTGTGCATCTAACATCTGGGAATCATGTTTAAGGACACAGCCATTGCCATCCAGTGATTGGTTGTGACATGCATGTGCTTACATAGCAAACCATATTAAATACCATCACTCCATGCATTGCTTTTATTTGAACTTAACCCTGCTGCAACCATAAATCTGGGAATGGTGTCCAATTGAATTAAACTCACAATTCTATTTTGCTTGCCTTAAATCTGTTGTAAGGTGCTGTTTAATTCAAGTTACAGTTTCTTTTTGGTGAAAAATAGCAGTAATCCACTTGATCCTTGCCAATTGCTTGTTTAAACATTGACTGTTTATGCCATATCTTGTACTTAAAAATCTTGTTCATTGATCAGTGTGGTTCTGTGCTTGAATGAATGCTTGAACTCATGCCGCATATAAGTGACCATTATTGTTAACCATGTGTTCAAACATATTTGGGGCATTGTTTTCTTGCTTTGATACTAGTGTGAGTAGTGTTGACTTGATCATATCCTGAACTTGAATTTTTGTCCCTAGTCACCTTGGTCCCTTATTTGTGAATTCATATTTGATATCCCTGAGCATGTTGATACACATTCTTGTCCACCTTATAGCTTCAATTAAATCTGGGAATTGCAGAACTCAGTGCTAATGCCTATTATCTGTTGATACACTTATGCATTTGGCGCATTGGAATTTTATGCATTTCAGGGTAAACAGATAGACGCAGGGAAGAATAAGACCACTACAGGGAACCCCAGCAAGAGGCTACGAGCCTCAGATTTTAACGATGGTCGATTCAGGTCCAAGGAGCATCAGGACCGCTTCGACAAGTGGTTTTTGCCGAAGAATATTATCTCGGAGTGAGTCATCGACTGGGAGGACCTACCGGAGAACTCTCTCATCAGAGAGGTGATTGAGCGCCACCAGTGGCAGACACTGGTGAGCTTTGCTGAGCCGAGCTCCAGCTTTATATTGAAGGAGTTCCTGGCGAACATGGACCGATCGACTGTGGCAGAGCAACGGCGCAGCTAGGTCCGAGGCGTGGTCATTCCCTTCGACCATGAGTTCATAGAGAGCTTCCTCCAGACCTCCCACGACGACTCCCGACGCTGCGGGTTTGTACAGTGGTACAACCGCATGCAACCCATTCCCTGCACTGGCCGCGCTTCGTATCACGATGATATGCCTCAGCTGGCAGACGAGCTCGGCCGCGAGATCACCGGTCAATTCTCCTCTTGGCGGATGAAGACCGGCTCCGACATCGTTCCTAAGAAGCTCTGAAGGAACGAGTTGCACGTGTAACACCCCAAAATTTAGGGAATTACAGACAATTACTAAGAGTAAAATGTTAATGAAAGGCAGTAGAAAAATTTAGGGCAAAATGACAAGAATGCCCCTAAACAATTTCAGAAATGACGTTTATGTCCCTAGGGTGAAAATGACAATTTTGCCCTGAACAATTCTGGAAATGACCAATGTATCTCTAGATATTTTAGTAAAATATTTACTAGGAGAAATTACCAAAATATCCTTGGACAATTTCGAGAATGACAGTTAGGTCTCTGAGGCAATAAATGACCAAAATACCCCTGGATATTTTATTAATGACCAAAATTGTCCTAGGAAGTCCAGTAAGACATTTTAAGGAAGAAATTTTATAAATATCCTTAGATGTTTTGGAAATAACCAAAGATACCCTTAGAGTAACAATTACAGAGATATACTGAACATTTTTTGAAAATGACGATTTTGCCCCTAGAGTGAGTAGTGAAATTACCAAAATACCTCTAGGTCAAAACTGACCAAGATGACCTTAGAAATTAATAGGAACCTGAGCATAGGATAAAATACTCTTAGATGACAACTTATCAGCAAGGTTGAGGGCAGATAACCCTAAAATAGAATTTCTACGAAATAGGTTGAAAAGAGCTTAATCTAGACAACGTCAGGTATCAGAAAATTATAAGAAGAGGATGGACATAATCTATAGAGTTTTCTCTTAATTGTGGAAGGAAAAGGTTTCTTCAATGAGTTAGTTTAGTAATTTTAATAATTCAAAAGCAAAATAGACCAATAAGAATTCAAGTAAAGTTATTACATGTAATTGAAGGAAAAATTGGTTGATTAGAATTCCTAATACAAGC
>PYAF01003234.1:51053-66436 GCA_007407185.1 Glycine tomentella
AAGATGGTGTATTATTCAAAGTGATGTGAAGTTAAAATTCATGGAACTTATACTATGATAAATGATTTTATAAACGTTGATAAAGTCAATATGTTGTTTGGTGGTATTATGTCTTGATGTTGAGAAATGAATTAAGAATTGTATTATGTTGATGGAATAATTGGAATCCTTGTGTTGTATGGTGATTACTTATGGATTCTAAGAGTTGTAGTGAATTATGGCAGTATGCTGAGATTTGTGGTGTAAAGTTTTATGTAATGGTGGAAATAAGCTTTATGTATTGTTCTAAAAAGCATATAAGTTGAAAAGATAAAATGAATCATTCATGCATTTCATACGCATATGCCTGGCGGGGGTTAATCCGTGGAGTTATGCCTTGCGAGGGTTAATCCGTGGAGTTGATTTGTCAGATAGCTGAACCGAGTCCATGCGTTCAGAGGTGTGAACTGGGGGGTAGTGTGTTTCAAGGAGGACCACACCACCATGATGATCACATAGGTGGAGGTGACATTCCTACGCGCCCCTGTCCTACCCCGACTGAATGGATAGGTGTGCCACTGGAATGGGGCTATCTGACTGTGGCCACTGATGTTGATTTTATGATAAGCTGAGATCTCAGTCATGCATCATATAAAAAGACGAGCATGCATCTTATACATCGCATAATGCGTATATCTATGATGATCTGTACACTGTATAAGTTGTGTGAATTTTATCTATCTATGTTTATATTATTCAAACTATGTTTGGCATAAACTTACCCGAGTTGTGTCTGTGGTTGACACCTGTGATGACCCCAATTCATTTGGGCGAGCAGAGGAACAGGAAAGCATGAGATGTAGATGAAGATTGTTGAAGAAGTTTGATGAGAAGCTGTATGCAGTGATTTGTAATTTTCTGTGGCATGTAATTTGTGATAAGTTGTCTGTATATTATTTTGGATACTGTATTTGGACTGTATTCTTATCATATAAACCGTGGTGAGGAAAATCGTTTAGACTACGAACAAATCATTAGCAAGCAAGGCAAAAAGAATTTTCGCGAAAAATTTACAACTAAGATCATTTTAATACAAAAAGGACACGAGTTTTTAAGTAAAATCAATCAAGCACGAGAGAGTTACGAGAGGCGTTACAGCACGCGAAGTCGGACTTCTGGCATTTGTTCGTGAACTCCACCATTCTGCCGTCTTCTAACTTAACGGATGTGAATGTGGAGCGGCTTGCCTACTGTATGTGCTGCAGAGAGATATCAACCTTGATATCTCTTATGCTTTATCTGACCGTATCCTGCACATGATTCAGGACGGCAGCCCCAGGTCCCACCTTGCTCACTCCTCACTCATCTCCCATCTCTATGTACACGCGGGCCTGGAGATTCCCGATGACGAGCCCTTAGACGTGCCATTGGGGAAAACCTTTTGACGTAGAAGACCTACCAGGACTCCATCCGGCGCACGCTTCAGGACACACTCCTTCGTGCTGCGGACCTCTTCCAGAAGGAGATAGCCGCCTGAAGCCCAAGGTTCGGACCTCGGGAAGGCTTGGAGACTCCCATGCCAGAGGTCCCAGACGTGCATCAGCAGCCAGCCAAGTCACCTCACCAGCATCAGCAACCAGCCACTTCCTCTCCATCATCACCACCACAGACCACCCCTGCTGCATCTGGCTCAGTCCCTCACCGGGAGCCTATTTGTGAGGACTCCACCTCTTATGTGAGGATGCAGCAGCAGATTGACCAACTGATACGTGTTACCACGAGCATCCAACAGCAGCTAGACCAGCAGGCTACCACTACTCAGAGGATGCAGGCCCAGATGGACGACCAGTCCCGGATGCTCACCACTCTTTGCCAGCATTTCTCTGTGGATCCCACCGGCTCACCATCACAGCCACCTCCACTTGCATTTGCACTGCCCACAGCAGGTGCTCCAGACACCATGGATGAGGACCAGACTCACTGATCCTCCTCACTCTCTATCTTTATTTTACTTCTACTTTATTTTCATGTCATTTACTTTTTTCGCATGTTACATTCTCCTTTAGACATTTGCATATTGTTGGCACCGTTAGTGCGTGCCCATATATATGACACTTTTGCCAGTAGTGATATTTTGTTTATGCATGAGCTGTTTCCTCTTATAACGTGTTGTCTGTTGTGTTTTCTGCGTCTCATTTGCTGGGGATAGCAAGCATTTTAAATATGGGAATAGGGGCACGTTAATTGAGGAAACACGCGTCTTTTTGGTAATCATGCGTCGTTCTGGTGAAAACTAAACCATAGGCAGATACTTTTTGGTTAGATACTTTTTGATAACAAAAATTCTTTTTGTGAAGCTATATAAATAGTAACTACAATTAATTTTGCGTCTAATTTTAACCTACCCATAGGTGTACATATTAGACAATTTTGCTAAAGGCATGCTTCTCACAGATTTAGATTTGCTTGATCAGTCAACTGTGAATTGGATTTTGGAAAGCATTGGTGATATGAATCATGACTTGATGTTGTATGAAACTTGAACTGGGTGTATGAATGCTTGTATGACTGGATTCATTTCGAAACGGAATGCATTGTTTGATTTGACATCATCATAAGTCTAGCTTGTACCATAGCCTGTGAGGTTTGGGCTTAAATAGTTAATTCCATTTAAGAGCAACCTCACAGCAATAGGACTCTAGAACTTGCTCTGTTTCTCTCTGATGCATGCATGATTGATGTGATAAAGGCATTTTGTTTCGATAAGCTTGGGCCAAACAACCTTCCTTACAATTTTTACCATTGCTAGCCCCTTTGAGCTTGAAGCCTTCCTTTGTTGATCACCTGATAATACATCAAACCACAATTATTACTTACCTTGGTTGAGATTGAGCTATTAATTGATCTGTGGTTTTGCAAGAAAAGAATATAAATATCAAGGTGAATACAAAAATAAAATGAAATGAAAAACAAAGAATGGCATTCAATTAAGCCAGATTGACAAATGAAAGGAAAGAATTAGCAAATTGAAAGGAAAGGAAGAAAGAAAAGAAATTGGAAGAAAGTAATAGATTGAAAGAGAAAAAGTTCCACAATTTAGTAAGTTCAATTTCAATGCTTATTAGTTACTTCCCAAATTTTCCTACCTGTAAGCCAAGCCAAGTTACAACCTATTTAAGACCTTTTGATCAGTTATGCATGTGTTGTGTTCTTTTTATAGGAACTTGAGAATAAGATCAAGCTTATGGTAGTCCTAAGGCTGTGATGGATTGAGAGAATATAGTGTTGAGTGAAATATAACATCTGTGAGAGGTATTCATGTTGGACTCATTGTTGATGAATTTGAAAAGCTTTGTGTGAAATTTTGAATTGGTTCAGTTATTTGTAGCATTTTAAACTCAGATATTGTTTGTTCAATGTTGATTCTTGAGAATTGATCCATGCTTCCTACTTGAACTTTATTTTATTGCCGAGGACAGCAATATCTAAATCTAGGAATTGTTTAACATGCGCCTAACATATAAGGTTTTCCTAAGCTTTTTAGAACAAGAATTGAGCATTAAGCATGGATAATTGCCTTTTTGTGTTGTGAATTGAGCTAATGCGATGAATTGCCAGGAAATCAACCAAAAGTGCCAAAACTAAGCAAAAATCAGAAGAAAAGAGCCAAGTCTGAAGAAGCTGTGGCGCCATCAGCACCATAAGCACTGGAATCTGGCGCCAAGGGCACCAGTCTCGCCCCTCAAGCGTCATCAGCACTGGAGGTTAGCGCCCCAAGCGCCAAATCCGTGCCAGAGGCGCCATTCTTCCTGGAACTCAGTGCCAGCTTCGCGCCAGGAGCGCCAGACCTTCTGTCAGCCAGCGCCTTGGGCGCCATGTTCACGCCTGGAGCGCCATTCACTCTGGATGTTGGCGCCAGGAGCGCCATACTCGTGCCAAGGGCGCCACAGGTTGACTGAAGCAGCATTTTAAGGGCAAAATAGAGACTTCACAGGCTCGACTATAAATGCTTCAACCCTCAGCATTCAATGCACAATTTTGGAGGGAGAAAAACACAAAAATAGGGTTTTAGAAGCTTGGGTGCCTTAGCTAGGGTTTAGGGAAGTGGAAGGTCAAGTGGGGGTTGCTTCTCCATCTTCTTCCTTGCTTCAGCTAGATATGCCATTGTTTTGTAACACAGCCACCCATTATGAGGTTTGGCTAGTTCTTCATTGTAGTTAGGGCTAAGCACTGAATGTAATCTCTTTTGGTGATTGTATTGGATGCTATCTTTCATTAATATCAAGTTATTTCACTTTATCTTGTTGAATGCATGTTTCTATCCTCTAGAACTGATCACTCTAGTTAGGTATTAAGAGCTGGGGGTTTACAATAGGGATATTGGGCTCTAAGCTTGGACTTGGGTAAAGTGACAAGCTTTACAGTAACTAGGGATAGGAGTGTATGCTTGCAACCATTTAATGCATCATTTAATGCTTGACCTAACCAATATCACTAAGGGATTAGGGTATTAAAGTGGGTTAAAGGGTTAAGAACACTACGGGAGTAGGACTTAGCTATTGTTGTATGAAGATGCATGTTGAGTAATTTGGGCTTGATGAAGATAATAGACAATACATATACAAGAGTAGGGAGCATTTAGTATGGATTGCCCTAACTACTTAATCACTTATCTCATTATAATCCTCCATAGTTGTCCACATATTTATGTTCATATTTAGTTTTAATTTAGCTTATTCTACACACACACAACAACAACCTTATTCATTTTATTTGTTATCCAACTTATTGATTTAATTTATAATTTAATTGGTCAAACAATCCCTGTGGGACGATATCTTTCTTACTACTTTATTACTTGAGCGACCGGTGCACTTTTTGAGTACGCAACACTAGTCCACCTTGCATCCATGTGCTTAAAGCTGGTTTTTCTCTAACTTCATACTCTAAAATCTCAAAAGTCAAAACAATAAAAATTAAATTGTATAAAATGCATATTATATGAGACCATAGAAAAAAAAAAAAGAAAAAATGTAATAATCATAAGGCTATGACATACAGGCTATGATACTAATAGATTTTCACATGTATACAAAGAAATATGGCTCAAGTCCATCAGTACTTGGATCACGAATTCCAAGCTACAACAGAGTGCAAAATATGTGCTCTGAGTCTATGTACTTTTACGACACGTCAGTAAAAAAGTGACATAAGCCTAGGCAAGTGTTCAATAGAATTAATACCATAGTTCAAGAAAACTGAAAATCAGTCAAACAAAGGTTCCAAACCAAACTTGTACATAGATTGTACACTGCCACAAAATAGAGCATATTTATTGCTTGTATAATTACCCTTTTGGTCCCTATAGTTGCAACAAATTCCCCTTTTAGTCCCTATAGTTTAAGACATCCCATTTTGGTCTCTGTAGTTGCAATTTTGTAACCCTTTTGGTCCTCACTATCTAAAATCGTTACATCCAGATCATTTAAAACATTAGATGATTTTAGACAGTGGGACTCATGATTAAAAAATTGCAACTATAAGCACCAAAATGAGATGTTTTAAACAATAGAGACTAAAAGGGAATGTCATTGCAACTATAGGGACAAAATGGGTAATTAAACCTTTATTTCTATCAAAATCATAAAAGCAAAATGATCAATGCTATATTTAAGGGAAGAGGAGAAGAAATGGAGAGAGAGAGGGTGGGAGAGAGAATGTTATTTCCTAAATACTAATCACTATGAAAACTAAATATAGAACAAGTGATGCATGAACTTATTTAACATGTGATACATGACATGCATATTATTCTATTCTAACTTCTGACAATCACAAATTGGTCCAGTAACTTAGTTAGAACACATCCAACATTCACTGAAAATGCCAAATAAGGAGTTCCATGAATAAACTGCAGTAAATAATGTAAAAAAGAGGTGAGGAACATAATCCAAGCAAGTACCACAGATTATACATATATCATAGGAATCAACCATATGCAACCTATGAACCTACAACATGTCACTACTATTAATTCTATTAAGTACTGCCCTCCAAATAAAAAAGGCTTTCATCAAGAATTCGATGTCATCAAGAAAGAATTTCTACCTATTTGCCTATTTGTGACAAATAACTTTTTTGTGTTCCATATCAGGAAGAATCTCCACCTCACAGACTTTCATCATTTTTCATTTTGGAGAAGTTTTTACATGCCCAGGAATTATGATTCTTGGAAATCATAAATCCCAAGAATCATGATTCTTGGGAATTAATAGAATCTGTTTGGTTGATCATAAATGTTATTTTTTTTATCAGCGAAAATATGTATTATATATTATATATACTGTAAATAAAACTGTATAGCACCAGTTGTGCTGGTATACACAGCCCTTAGGCATCCCCGTTCACAAAAACCAGAGAATCTTAACAAATACATTTGAGATGTATAATAGAAAGATTCTTTGGATTTGTCACTGAGTGAAAGCTCCCGCCTCAAAAAATATTCCTACAACAAAAAATTCCCCCTGTTGCTTTCTACCCCACTCCTCCCCTTACAAAATTCATTCTAGCATTACTACTGCATACTTGGAACAGGACATTAAAACCCTTTTCCAGTGCCTTCATCCATGACCAAATGAAGAACATTGCATCATCCAGTACTGTTTCCCCTTGGAATTCCCAATTGTTGAAAATGCACTTGTTCCTATGACACCAAATCCACCATGTTACAGCATCCTATACCACCATCCATCTTTGCCCATCAATTCTGCCACTTTCACAGTACCAATGCTGCAGAAAATGTCCCCTTGGCACCACCTGACCCACTGAAGAAACCCCAATCCACGAGTAAAACTCCTGCCATATATCTCTTACCCTTTCACAGCGAAGAAATAGGTGATCTGCTGATTCCTCAACCCACAAACATAAGGGACATTCATAGTTTTCAAATGACAAGTGTCTTTGTCTCCATTTAGAAAGCTTCCTTTGAAATTTTGCCACAATCGGTTCCCAAGTCTCCTCTCTTCTTGGGTTAGCCCCTATCAGTAAACCCAAATAAACATACGGAAACTCAAGAAACCCAAATAAATGTTATTGGGAATACATATATAAGTTTCCTATGAATCAAAGAGTTACGTGATATTTTTACCAATTACTTAATTATTTACCACATTAAATAATTTAATAAAAGTAATGTCATATTTCTATTCCAGTAAAAAAAATATTTAACTCAGGAAAGTTATATTCCCACCTCCCCCCATGGGAAAGTTTTTGTGGGAAACTAGCTAAAAACTTTCCCAGAAAACCTCCTTTCCCAGGATCATTATTTTCTAAAGTAGGTAACAAACATGGAAAACTAAGTTTCCCAATCTAAGATTCTAAAGAAACTAAAAATTTATCCCCTACCAAACATCCCGTGGGTGTTTCCCAAAAATTTCCTATTAAAAGGATAAAAGAACCATTATTAATCCATACATTCTCTAATCATAAAGGAATTGGATGTCACATGATCTTGCTAGATTCCAAGATAACAATAAAATGATGAGACATACAAGCATAAACCTTCTGAACTAGATCAGGAAAGTTTCTTCCCAAGCACTAAAGAAAAGAAATCTATCTAGACAAGACAAAAACTAAAACATGTTTCTTCAGCTTCTTCAGTTCAAACACAAAATTGACACAAACAAATCCCAAAAGTTGAAATAGTTGTCACACAACTGTGGGTAATTAGTATTTGATTTGAAAAGGGAATCATAATAGCAAAATCTTTCATTAGGATTAGAAGAGACAGCAACACAACAGTTCAGCAAAGGAAAATATGACACTTGTTGTCTTGTATTATTGGGTTTGGAAGAATCCTACAACAATGTGTTAGCGAACCCCTATATATATATATATATATATATATATAGAGAGAGAGAGAGAGAGAGAGAGAGAGAGAGAGAGAGAGAGGGGGGGGGGGGGGGGGGGGGGGGGGGGGGGGGGGGGGGGGGGGGGGGGGGGAGGGGGATTCACTTACTCCAAGAGTAACCCTTTTAGAGTTACTCCTCATCCTCACCATTCATTTTCTTAAGATCTAATGGTTGTAAACCATTGTAAAAATGAATGATGAGGATGGGGAGTAAAAAAGAGTTTTAGAGTTACTCTTGGAGTAAGTAAATCCGGGATCAACTTACTCTAGAGTTACTCCTCATCTTTACCCTTCATTTTTCTTGAAATCTAATGGTTGTAATGAATAGTTTATCTTAACCATTAGATTTCAAAAAAATCAATGGTGAAGATCTGTACTCTTTCAGTAACTTGATCCCTCCTCACACACACACACACATCACAACCATTAGATCTCAAGAAAATGAATGATGAGAATGAGGAGTAACAAAGAGTATTAGAGTTACTCTTGGAGTAAGTGGATCCGGGATCAACTTACTCTAGAGTTACTCCTCATCTTTACCCTTCATTTTTTTTGAAATCAAATGGTTGTAATAAATAGTTTATCTTAACCATTAGATTTCAAAAAAATGAATGGTGAAGATTGTTAGGAACAGGGTTCAGATCGAAAGAAAGAGCAGATTGTTATTCAAGATTGAAGCTGCTAGCTCCAGGTTTATAGGTGAATTCGAGGCACCAAGCTCCAAGTAATTTCCCAACCCCTTTTCCCTCTCTTTCTATTCTATTTATACTCTTCCCTCAATTAACTAATTGACAGTTACTTAAACTAACAGTTACAGACCCAAAACTAACTGACTTTTCTCCTATTGTACACCTGCCCCCATCTATTACTTCTATCAAGATCCGTAACTCTTTTAGTAACTTGATCCCTCCTCATACACACACACACACATGGCAGATTTTTGGCTTTCTGTCATTTTCCACAATCTGCTCTTTATAACACAAGAAAAATTATGCATTATATTTAAAATTTAAATACAAATTGGATATCAGAACTCACCATCCTTTCTCATTTCAGGAAGCAGACCAGATGCATGCTTCATAACAATTTTCAAATAAGCATCAACCTCATGCTCAGGGACATTAAACAATACAATGGAACCATACTGAAAAACCACCATGCAACAGCCATTGCGTCCACTCAAGAAAGTACATGGACCCTAAAAAAGTAGTTTACAGTTACTATAACTGATCTTATGACTTCAAATGTTTATAAAACAGTACAAAACGCGCATAATACACTTACTATCACTGATGTGTAGTGCATGAATGCTTGAAAATAAAAGAAATAGTTATAGCTTACAATTTAAGAACAGTGATCTATAATTGCAAAAAGGCTACAAAGAAGAGGCGTCAATTTGATTTAATAAGATGCAAACATGTATTGTCAGCATTCACAGACATCATAGCAATATGCACAAACAAAGATGATTTGCACCGCTGCAACATTTATCTTAAACATCATAACTCATTCTAGATGGATTCTATTTATACACCACAAAAATGAGTTCGGTCTCGTGATGTTTTATATATGAAATGGTTTAACCATTAAAGACAATAAAAAAGAAACAATAGTTGGCCAATAATAGTTGAGGTCACAAAATTTCATCATCTCTCTTTCCTCCAAATAAAATTAAAACATGTAGATTGATATGCACTTATGTGCATCAACTATTGTGAATCATGTTTTCAAACACTTTTACACCTTTCTTCAGGCAGCACTGAGGATAAAACTCTACAAAGACATAGTAGCAATATTACTTAATATTCCTAGATGTCCTAACCATACAGGATATGCACTGCCTAGATACTAGATACCATACCCCAACAAACAAAAATTACAAACTAACGAAAAGACGGAACATGGGTAAATAGTGAGGACAAAATCATAGCACAAGAGCGACATACCTTGGAATAACAAATATCTTCAAACTTGAGAACTACATAATTAGTCATCCATGACAATGGCTGGACAAAGTTTGGTTTGTTCTGTTCCACCAAGCTTTTTAAATCAACACTACATTCAAAGAAATGAAAGAGATAATAAATCTATATATAATTATATATATACATGTGAAACAACAAGCCACCAAGGAGATAGCAACATTTAGTTATCCAATTTTGAAAATTTTGCAATATTACTTTGTACTAAACACTTCATAAAAATATTACTTTGTCCTAAACACTTCATAAATAACTGAAGACGACACTCTTTGTTGTCCATTTCTCACCCAAAATAAAAAAAATTGATAGCTTTCTAATGACAACAGTATTAGAATAACATACTCAGGATCATGACTTTTGTGTGGTAGACAACCCTAATGACTAATATCCAGAGGCGTAATTTAAATACAAGCATGGTTCAATGAAAATACACGATAAGAATAGTTTTGGAGCACAGGCGACACGTTTTCCAATTTTAAAATGAATGTCAAATTTTAAGCCGACAATGCAATGCAGCGAGACAGCGACTTCTTGTTACTGCATATGGCACAATTCATAAAGATATTTGTGAATGCGAATGGTGTGGAACATTATTATAGACTTCAATGGCAACCCATTGAATAATCATAAAGCACTAATCATGCCTTTAAATATCACATTGCAGCCATTGCAGGCTGACATAGCCAGCTATATTAATCCCAAGCACTAATAGTTCTTCTGACACATGAAAAAGATTCATCTTGCCAAGCAATTGTAGTATCTTAGGCTCATCATAAGACATGAGCCGTTTGTGGCTATCACCGTTCACTACATTATGTACAAACATAACAAAAACATGTAATGCTAATGCCGCATTAGAAAGTAACACAAGTCAAGCATACATATAATTTGTCCCTGGTTTAAATTTACAACATCAGTTTATTATCGAACACAGTTTGTCATTCTTTTCGTTTCAAATGTTTCTTTAAATTCCATTCAACATGATCCCCACAATTATAGTGTTCTCCAAAACCTTTGTTCGCCTTCATTGTACAAAAGATAATTTTGCAAATAATAATAATAATAATAATAAAACCAAAGTTGCAACTACGAAGAAATGTTCCAAAATCCAAACCAATTAACCAATCCTCCACGTTTTTCCTTCACATGCATTATTCTTGCTTCTCAATTCCAAATTAAAAAAATTAATAAATGAAGCATAACATAACCTGTTAAGTCCTTCCTCTAAAAGATTGGGGGGAATGGTTATAGTGAAATTCCTTCGGATATCCATCATGATTTGTTTCTCAATTTCAAATTAAAAGAAAAGAAAAGAAAAGAAAAACACCACAAAAGTAAATTAATAAATGAAGCATAGCATAGCATAACTGTCACAAGAATAAAACTGACTCAATTCAATATTGGATATAACCTTTTTACGTTACTTTCCATTTCAATGTTTCCAATATTTATACACAGAGAGCAGCATTGGAATAGCTATTAATTACCTAAATATAAGGGCTGATATTCAGCAACTAATATCAGAAAATTAGGAAATGCCAACTTGCCTTCTATAAGCAGAGGAATAATAGGAAATTAACTTATTCAAAATTTATAATCAATTTAAAACTAACTATTCAAAATTAAATTGCACTTCAACAATAACATGAAGTCCTTTTCATAAAAATTTGGGGGAAAATGATTACAGTGAAAGAAGAAGAATTGAGGTGAATGATGAATACCTAGTAGAGAAGAAGAGGGCTCTGACGGGAATAGAAGGCTTTGTGTCTTGGTCGACGGTTCCGTCATCGCTGCTGCCTTCGGCGGCATTGGCTTCGACCTCGACCTCGGAGCAGGAAACGAAGTCGTTCCAGTCGAGGGTGGGGAGGGACGAAACGCACCGCGGAACGGGGTAGCCGAAGCGGCGCGAGTCGGTGAACAAAACACGCGTCGTTGGGGGAATAGGAAGAAAAGACTGAGAGATGACTGTGGTCAAAGTCGTGAACGAAGAGGAGGAAGATGCGTAGAAAATGTTGATGAGTGAACAAGAAGAAGAGGAAGAAGAGGAAGGAACGAAGGCGCAGGGCTCTCATAGTGCTGCTGTCTAAAGTGGTGCGCCACATCTGTTTTGGTTTCGGATGCAGACACGGATAGAATGAGGCTATTAGTTTGCAATTAACCCTCATTTGTTTTTTTATTATTATTATTACTATTATTTTATTTTTTTTAATTATATTTTTTAAAATGCAATTTCAAAATGAAACCTATTTAGCGAAAATGGTTGTCAATATATTTTTTTCTTCTTTTCAAACAGATTTTACCTTATTTCAAAATATTGAAAATAGGTTTTCCGATTTCGGTTGTTGGTTTTATCCTAACCTAACTTCTCCCCCAACAACTTTCTCCCTTTGCCAGTTACCGATTGTCACTTGTTGTCTGTCGGCGTCGTTGTTGCTTGCTGATAAGTTCTTCGTCTTCCTCCTCATCCATCATCATCTCCTATTTGTAGCTTTGACGACTAGATTTTCTCTTATGATGGATTCTCTCTCGGCAACCCTGCACTCATATGAGCAGTCGTGGCAATCGGAGTAGCGATGCTTGACGCATAATAGGTTGTTGCAATGGAACTACAATCGGAGGAGGGAGCTTAGGCAAACACGATTCTGGAACTAATGTCCGATGTTGCTTTGTCTCACCACACAGTCATGGCCATCGTCGCTTGTAATTTTGTTTTGTAACCATCGCCATGAGTGTTTCCGTGTGAAGCTGTTGGTGACGGTTTTTTGCCACCGCTGGGTTTGAACCGAAGAATGATCTTGCTCTAGTCAAGGTTCTTGGCTTGCGATTATGTAATCTACTTCTCTGTTCTGTGATTACCTTTTCATTTTATGGTGGATCTGGGCTCTTGTTATGGGAACAAATGTTGGACATGCAAAGGGAATTATCTTAAGATGCCAAGAAGATGTTCGATAAAATGTTCGTTTGAGTCAAAATGTTTCTTGTTATTGATTATTGATGATGATGATGATCTTTTGTTGTTGCCTATCCTCAAATTGATTTGTTTTGCTGTTTAATTTGCAACATTTTTTAAAATTAAAAACTACAACTAAAAACTCAACACCAAAACTGATTTTTGTTTTATAAAATTTCAAAACTACAAACAAACAACCACCCCGAACGTGGCCTAACATATTGTGCATCAAATCATTAATAAAAATTTGTAATAATTAATAAAAAAATATTGTGCGTCAAAGAGTATGTTTCAAAGGCTCATTTTTGTAGGTTTTTTGGTATGTAATGGGCATCAAATCCACATATGGTTGAGCAATATCACTGGTGATACCTATCCCTCTTTTAGCACATTAGGCACTGAGATAGAGTTTGGCCAATGTCAATGAAAAGGCCCTTGATGATGGCATAGAGGAGCTAAGCTATCTTCATGGGAATGTCTAATTTGTGGGAGTTAAAGGCAATGTTGTCTAACATGAAAGCAGTCCAAAACTGAGCAAGGCCTATCATGTCCACCTTGTGAAGTCTCTTGGTTGCCCCCTCCCTTAGACTTGAAATTTCTGTTAGGAAGGCATAAGAAATCTTCCTTTTTAACAATCATTACCTCTTGCTCCTCCTTTGAGCTTATCTCCTTATTAAGTCATTCCTCATAACCAGATTGATGGTGTTTCCTCGGCTTCAGAGTTGATCCCAACAAGTTGTCGATGGAGTCAACATCATATTTGACAAAATGGTTTCTCACCCAAGCTTTCCTCTCCATACTCCCATCTTTAAGTAGTGTTTGCATAGAACTCCCTAACTAGGGGTTCACTACAAACATCACGATCCTTCAGCCATTTCCACCCCTTGGTCTCAAAAACTTCTTGCTATTCAGGGAACTCTCCTGGCTTTAAGTCCACCTTTCTTTTAGTATAAATCCTCTTGAGATTGGCATAGTACCTGGCCTCAACATACTTGTTGAAAAACCTCTCAGTGTCATTAGCAGGCTCATGTTGCATATGTGGTTACTATAAAATATGGGAACACTTCACACTTAACCAAGAGGGGGGGTGAATTGTTAGGCTTGGTAATTAAAAAATTTTGTTGATCAAAATCAGAGTTTTGCCCTTTTGGATCTTTATCACTTAAGAAACCAAGAACCCTTATATTCAATCCAAAGTTCAATCCAAAATATGTAATACCTCAAGAATTTGGTTGATAACAATAACTCACAAACAAGAAAGATAAAATATAGCAAATAGATAGAATATGAACAACACACAAAGATTTATACTGGTTCACTTCAAACACTATGAAGCTACATCCAGTTTTCTTCCACTCAACACTAGAATGGAGTTCCACTATTGTAAATTTCAATTCTTACAAGTTATTACAAAGTCTCTCTTTATCAACCCTAGATAAAGTTCAGAAATCTAAAACACTATTAGATTCTTAGAGACAACCCACTGAGAACAGTACTCAGCAAAACCTCTAGAGAAACCCAATCTCTAGATTACAAGCAAGAAATTGATTAGATATTCATCATCTCCAATTAAAAGAACTGTAAACTACATTATAGTATAAAAAATAACTTACTTGAATAGGAAATGGGAAAGGTCGTATGAGAAGTTAAGATGAGATGCCAAACAAAGTGAAATGGGAGTTGGTGCAATGAAGAATTGTGTTTGTGAGTGATTTGAGTGAGAAAATGAGAAAAGAGGAAGGGTTAGGGTTCGCTTTTGAGAAATCCTCTAGGAGAAACAATGTGAATAAGAAAAAATGAAAGGAAATGAGAAGTTAAAAAGAGGGAAAACGTTTCAGTTATCCTTGCTTTTTAAATTTTTGCCATGGTGATTGTTGTACATCTAATCCAATGAACTAATGTCCATTTCGCTATGACGAATTTTCAAATTTTTATGGTGAGAATGGGTGCATCGATCCAGTTGAACTAGATGTGAATCAATTTGTAATGTCTTGAATTTTAAGCACGTAATTAAGCCTGGATTAAGCCCATGATTAAGAGCAATAATTGGGTTTAGAGTAATTAGAGAAAAGGCTTGAAAGAGAGATGAAATAGGCTGTCCTGGCTTGTGGCGCGACCCGCGTGAAGTGCGGCGCGATCCGCGCCGTATGTATAAATCAGGCCAATTGGCTCTGTCATCTCATGCTCCAAGCGTGGGAGTTGGCGCTCCCAGCGTGGACGGGCCGAGGTTTTGGCGCGATCAGCGTTGCGTGTGGCGCTACCAGCGCCAGAGGCCTGAAAGAGGCCATTTCTTTCTGTCATCTCATGCTCCCAGCGTGGGATCCACGCTCCAAGCGTGGCTTGGCAGAGCATCTGGCGCGACCCGCGTGGGAACTGGCGCGAGCCGCGCGGGACCGACGGATTTGCTTTTATATAAAGCCCTTTGGGCTGAAAGAGGAAAGGAAAGAGAAAAGAAAGGGAAGAGAGAGAAACCTCCATTGACGCGCTTTGAGAGCTTCATATCTTACCCATCTCTCATCTAAACACCTTAGACCCAACTGAGAAAGTGTTCAGAGCGTCGAGA
>PYAF01003234.1:90113-103573 GCA_007407185.1 Glycine tomentella
CTATTTATTATATTTTAATTTTGACTAATTAGTAATTATAGATGAATATAGGAGTCGAAGAATATTTTACATTGCATAAAAAGTTAATATAACATTTTAAAATATATGATGACAAAATAATATTGATAAAGTAACATTAATAACATTTTAGTAATTTAATTGAGAGCTGATAAAGAAAATAAGAGATACTAATAGCGGACAATATAACTTATTAATTATGAAAAATTAAAAATATAAAATTAAGTATTAGTTAGTATAACATTTTAGTAAGTTAGGGTATGCTAGTTAAAAAGTGTTTTTTTTTTTAAAAAAAAAACAGATTCAATTTTCTTCTTTAGAAAAAATAAAACTATTTTTTTAAGCAAAGAAAATTTAAACAATGGGACCCATAATTAAAAGGTGTTAGAAATGTAATAAATTAAGAAATATATTAATCAAGGATAATACAACTTATTAGCTATGATAGTTACATATATTAAATTATAAGTTTTTAATTAGCTTATAAGCTACTTTTTGTTGGGAAAGGCACGTATGCACAGCGGAAAAATTACACAAACATGTAGTGGTAAATAAAATCTTTCCCGCTTGAATGAGCCTATGAGAAGCATAATATACAACAATCCAAAAATTCAAGGATGCAGAAAAATAAAGAAGTACACCAACAATTTTAATGTGGAAAATCCCCAGTAAGAGGGACAAAAACCACAGGACCAAGTCCAGAAAAAATCTCCACTATATAATATATCAAAGAGTACAACAAAGAGTTTCTACAATAGAACCTCACAAATAAATGCCTACTCACTCTTCAAATAGTGGAAATCAACAATGCAACAACATCCAAATAGAGACCCACAACAAGGTAAATATAGCTTTTGCCAAAATGAGAGAAATAAAGTTCTGAGTATACCGGATGAATATCCACAATATTAGAAACAACTTGCTGAAATTTCATCCAAAACAAAGCACAAATGAGTATCCAACCAATACCACAAAGTGAGCAAAATTTTCTTTTTCTATCTAGAGGCGCAGAAGAAAATCTTTGAATGAGAAAGAGGTGCGACGCTTCTTTTTAATTCCTGTATGCTTCTTTTTTATTTAATTAAGTGGTTGGCCCACTTGAAAGAGGCCCACCAACAAACTCCCCCTACGACTCAAGTGGAGGCAAATGCCAAACCGGCAATAAATTAACAAGCTTCAAACTTCCCCTTTGGTAGTGTCTCTGTCATCATGTTAGAACCATTATCATCTGTATGAATCTTTTCAAGTTCCAGTAACTTAGAATTTAAAACATCATGTATCCAATGATATCACACATCAATATGTTTAGATCTATCATGGAAAGTAGGATTCTTGCCAAGGTGAATAGCACCTTGACTATCACAAAATAAAATATACCTCTGCTGCTCAAAACCAAATTCCTGGATAACTTTTTCATCCAAAGAAACTCTTTACATGCCTCAATAAGAGCAACAAACTCAACCTCAGTTGTAGACAATGCAACACATTTTTTCAACCTAGACTGCCAAGCCATAGCTCCCTCTGCAAAAGTAATCAAATAACCAAAAGTAGATTTTCTAGAATAAATATCCCCTGCCATGTCAGAATCAGTGTAACCACAAAAAATAGGCTTCCCAATTCCAAAACACAGTTTCAAATTAGAAGTACCACAGAGATATCTCAACATCCACTTCACAGCTTTCCAATGCTCAATACCAGGATTGGAAAGAAAACAACTAACAATATCAATTGCATGGGCTATATTAGGCCTAGTGCAAACCATTGCATACATCAAACTTCTTACTACAAATGCATAGGGAACAAATTGCATGTCTTCTTTTTCTGTATCACTAGAAGGAACTTGTCTAGTGCTAAGCCTAAAGTGTGAAGCCAGAGGTGTACTTGCCACTTTAGCTTTATCCATATGAAAACGTTGAAGTACTTTCTCAATGTACTTCTCTTGTGACAACAAAAACTTCTTCGCTTGTCGATCATGAGTGATATGCATGCCAAGAATCTGTCTTGTTGGAACCATGACTCTCATTTTGAAATTCATTTGCATTGGCAGTCATATTCTCAATGATCTCTATAGCCTCTCTTGAAGTCTTGAGAGAGATTTCCCCACCAACTAAAGTATCAAGCATAAGCTTGCTTTGAGCCATCAATCCCCTAGTAACATGTTCATTTGGAGAGCTTCATCAAAACCACAAGTGAGAGTTTGCCTAAGAAAACCTCTAAATCTTTCCCAAGCTTCTCCAAGGGATTCATCATATGTTTGTTCGAAGGAAGATATAATAGTCTTTTCTTGTTGATCTTTGACCTTGGGAAATAGTTGTGCATAAACTTTGCCACTACATCATCGTGAATTTAGTGCTATCAACTAAAATAAATTTCAGAATAAAAATAATAATTCAGAATCAAAAAGTTAAAATATTTTTTTATTATAGTCATAGTGAATATTTTAAATACCTAATACAAAGAAAATATTCACAAACAAAGCAGTCACAAACTTTCTCCTTCCCGCATCACCATTGAAACACTTTAAATGATGCAAAAAAGAAAAATAATAAAACAATAGAATAGTCTATTACATGATAAAAAAACACCTTATATTACTAAATATTTTTAATAAACCATTTATAAAGTACCTTAATTAAACAAGACAAAAGTAAATTTTGTACCACAAAGTCCACTAGCAACACGCCTTGGATATTGGTTTTACTATTCCAATGAAGTCCTACAAATACATGACTTTGGTTATGCCAAGCATAAACATAAAATAATGATCTAAACTAATATTTCTAGAGTTATCAAAATTTTCATGGTGTGAGAACTAGAGCTATTAGATACTAGTACATGTGTTATTTTATAGGAAAAAAATGCTAAGGGCACAACATAAGAAATCAAAAGTCGTAATTGAACACAAATTTCAAGACCACAAATTAACCAATTTTCTTGCATGTGACTGTGCAGCAAAGTCCATTTCCTTAATATTCCTACTCAACCTTGGCCAAAGACATAACAAAGGCTTAACTACAATTATGATTAGTCATTCTTCTTTACCTAAGTTACTTCAGGGAGAAGCATAGACTGCAGTTTATATCCTTAATAGGGTTCCAACTAAGGAAGTGACCAAAACTCTGTATTAGCTATAGGAATGAAACCTAGCATAAGGCATTTACATATTTGGGGTTGTCTAGCTGAAGCAAGGTCTTATAAGCCTAATGAAAGAAAGTTGGACTCAAGAACTATTAGCTGCTATTTTGTTGGACATGTTGAATGCTCTCGGGACTTCAAGTTTTACGATCCTACTACAAGATCATTTTTTGAAACGAGAAATGTGAGATTCCTTGAGGATGTTGACTTTGATGGGAAAGATAAAGTAAGAAATGTTGTCTTTGACGAAGAGAATATTATTTCTTTTCTTGACGTTGTCATCATTCCTAACGTTGTCCTCATTCAAGATGCAACTCCAGTACAAACAATTAATGATCAGACGCTAATTCCTGACATCATTCCAGAACAAGACAATAATGAAATTTCCCCAATAGTACCTATGGAACAAAGTCAACAACCTCAAGATGTGTCATTAAGAAGATCCACTAGAGATAGGAGAAGTGCAATTTCAGATGATTATGTTGTTTTTCTCCAAGAGCATGGTAATATTTTAGGCTTAAAGGAAGATGACCCAATCAACTTCCAACAAGTCTTAGACAATTATAATTCTTATAAGTGGATTGATGCCATGAAGGATGAGATGAAATCCATGAAAGGCAATGATGTTTGGTATCTTGTGAAACCTATTGGTTGTAAATGATAATATTGAAAGATATAAGGCTCGTCTTGTCTCTAAGGATTTCACTCAAAAGGAAGGCACAGACTATAAAGAGACTTTCTCTCTGGTTTCTTCGAAAGACTCTTTTAGGACAATTATGACACATGTGGCTCATTTTGACTTAGAGCTACATCAGATGGATGTTAAGATAGTGTTTATCAATTGCAACATTGATGAGACAATTTATATGACACAACCAGAAAACTTTCTTTTTGGAGAATCAAAGTCTATGGTTTGTAAGTTAAAGAAATCCATTTATGGTCTGAAACAAGCTTCTCGTCAATGGTATCACAAGTTTCATCAAATTATAATTTCTTACGGTTTCAAGGTGAATATAGTGGAAGATTGTGTATATCATAAATTTAGTGGGAGTGAATTTATCTTCCTGATTTTATATGTCAATGATATATTACTTACCAGCAACGATATAGGCTTATTGCACAAAACCAAGAAATTTCCCACTAAGTTAGGGGTGGCAATTCGTGTTCACGGGTTGGGTTCTGGTCGACCTGGGTCTGACAAGAACACGAATAGGCTCAACCCAAACATGACACGATTAACAATTTGTGTTATAAAACTCAACCCGAACACGACCCGTTTATTACATGGGTTGACACGATACAACCTGAATTTGAGCTTAATTTGTTTTTACACGACTCGACCCGATCCAACCCGACACGAGTAAAAACAAAATGATATTCATTCAAATCATATTTAATCTGTTTAATATAATTCAAATCAAAATAAGTTACATTTAACTTCATCAACCCAATATGAAAATATAATTAAATGCAACATATAACAAATGTTTCATTCTTACAGTAACTTCTTCCCCCAAAATACACATTAAGATCACAAATCCACAATTATGTTACTGATTGAAATATAAAAGTCATTAACCAACTAAGTAACTATTTTGAGGACCATGATCAGCTATTGAATGTTGACTCATTTGTTCCATGATATCTTCTGTCAACTCTTCCAAAGCTACTGCTGAATGCTCTACAAGAATTAAAAAAATAATAATTAATCACAATTAGAGTGACAAACAGTATAATAACCACAATATATTAACACACAAAAACATTGCTTGTTTCATCACTGTAAACAAAAAGATGCTTCCAAATAAGTTTAAGTAATGGATTCCTATACCTCTGGCAACAACAAGTCATTATGAAAGTATGGCGTAGAAAATTAATTAATTAAAATCCTTAAAATGAACAGATAATGAATACGCAATTGATAATGAATATTACCTTGCTCTCCATACAACCAATCTCTAGTGCAAATCAATGCTTCAACTATGTTAGGTTTGAGTGCACTTCGGTATTGATCAAGCACTCTTCCTCCAACACTAAAAGCACTTTCCGAAGCAACGCTAGAAATAGGTATCCCAAAAATATCTCTAGCCATTGCAGCAACTTCTAGATACCTAAATTGATTAGCCTTCCAATATGATAACACATCCAAGCTAACATTTCTTCTATCAATCCTTGGATCCTCTAAATATAATTCAAGCTGAGTCTTTTGTGGCATAATCACTTCATGGAAAACATCAAATTCCTAACAATATTATAAAACAAATAAAATCAATAAATATACACAATAATAGAAATAATTACAAGACAAATAATTAAATTAACTTACACTTAAAACATCTCTAAATATTGTAGAAAATGAGGTTTCATTAGTTATCTGACTCCCACCATCTCCAGCCCTCGTTGTTAAAGAAATAGATGAATAGTTTCTGATTCCATCACTTGCATACTCATTAAATAAGGAAACCAGTTTGTCTTTCACCTTTGTTGATTCATTCATCCCATCATCACCATACAACTTGTTGTAGCACCACTCAACAAAACTCATCTTATATCTAGGATCCAAAATGATAGCTATGGCTAAAATCATACTAAATTCAGACCAATATTTGTCAAATTTAATGAACATCTTTTTAGCCATATTCACAATATAAGCATAATCACATTTCAATCCTTTTTGTAATGTCAAATATGCAGTAAAAACATAAGGAAAGTAAAGGTTTGCAGTTGGATGCTTGGTTTTAGAGAAGACACAAGTAATATCATAAAATGCATGCAAGAACTCATTGATCTTTTCAATCCTGTCCCATTCATCTCTAGATGGACAAAATTTGTAGTTGGAATCACTTAACTCAAGATGCGTGAAAGCAAGTTTATAGAAGAGTGCACTATCGAGCATGAGAAAAGTAGAATTCCATCTTGTTGGAACATCTTGCCTAAAACCTCTTCTAGATGGAAGAGAACTTTGAGCAACCACTGAAAAACTTTTGTTTCCTTGCTTGTGACCCCTTCACATACTTAACACTTTCCCTAACTTTCACAACAGATTCATCAACCTCTTTCAATCCTTCTTGAACTATCAAATTTAATATGTGAGCACAACATCTCACGTGAAAAAACTCACCATTGCATAAAAGTCCACCTCCAATAAACAATTGATCTCTCAAAAATTGAACACAAACATCATTTGCAGAAGCATTATCCAATGTAATTGAAAAAAATCTTTCCATCTATCCCCCAATCCTTCAAAAAGGTGTGGATATTTTCAGCCAATGAGATTCCAGTATGTGGAGGTGGCATAAACCCAAAATTTAGAACTCTTTTATGCAAATGCCAACTTTTGTGAACAAAGTGTGCAGTCAAACATATAAATCCGTCAGTGTTTAAAGAAGTCCATAAATCAGATGTTAAACTAACTCTACTAGGATTCTCCTTTAACGTGTTCAAGCATCTATCTTTCTCCCTTTTATGAAACTTAACACAATCCGGCTTCACTGTGTTTCTAGTTACAATATTCAAATCCGAACGCAAATAAGGAAGAAGAGCTCTAATGTCTTGCCATTCAGTAAATTGAAATGGTAAATCATGCATAATAATGGCAGCTATCAATAACTCCCTAAATTTCTCATGATCAAATTTAGGATTTAAACTTAAGGAGCTATTTTGATTTGAAAGCATCATCTACCCAAGATCTCTAGTATCTCTTCTCACACATCCATCCAAATATCGTTTTTAAATTACCAGTGCCAAATTTACTATCAGCCATGTATACTTGTCCACAATAGTTACATTTGGCTTGAATTTTACAACCATCCTTATTTATTGGAATGCGCTCGAAGTGTGCCCAAACCTTGGATGATAACTTTCTCGGTTTCTTTGGTGGCAAATTTGTGTCTGCTGCAAATATATTACCACCCTCAGCGTTTTCATCTAGAACATCAACTTCCCCATCAATCATTTCAGTCTTGTTTTGTGATTCAAAGTCCATCTACATATACAAAGGAAAAGTTAGAATATCTATTCTACAAATGCGAAAGCAATTTTATTCTAAATTTGTGTGTTCGTGATTCTATTTATGTTTTTTTAATATATATATATATATATATATATATATATATATTAATAATGACATTACAAAGAGATGCTAAAAATGAAGATAAATAAATATATTTAAATAGCATCTTTCCACTTACTAGAAAAAGAATTTTTTATCATTAAATATTATTTTAGTTGATCTTGACATGTCCACATACCACAACTAAAGGTTCCTATGCATATGATAAATGATTACAACTTCAATAATGCTTCAACGTTCCTTGCATTTTGCCATGTGTATAAGCACATCTATTTATATAAGTACATGAATATAATAAACGAAGATGCATTGTGTTTTAAAAAATATAATAAATGAACATGTGAGGCTTAGTAGCATTTCCGAATATAATAAATAAAAATGTTGAAACATGCATGTGGATGAACAACTACCAGAAGAAGCTCTATCGAATCCTTCCTAGTTCCTACACGCTACAAGATATTTCATATTTAAAATCATTTTCAGTTACTTTTTGTCTTGAAAAAATGAGTGCTTTCATTCTTTTTATATAAAAGTGATTTTTGTTTTATTGACATTAAATAATCAATTTATGGTGATAGATTAGATGAGTTCGAGTGCCCAGAAATCAAAACCAGAAAGCAAAAGCGAAAGCTTGAGAGAGAGAGAAGCTTACCGTAAGGTGGGGTTTGGCTGTTTCCGTTTGGGACGATTCGAAAAAATTTGAGAGGTGGGGTATCTAAAGTTTGAACCCTAATTTTTAACCTTTTGATTTTATACCTGCAAATTAAATTACTATAGTAACCATATAAAAATAAATAAAAATAGTAGTTATGGGTCAGTGGGTTAACGGGTTAACTATAACCCGACACGATTTTTTTTGTGTTAAAAATTTTCAACCCGAACACAACCCATTTATTAAATGGGTTGACCCGAACACGAAAAAATCGTGTCGGGTCCGGGTCGGGTTGACGGGTCGTGTCACGAATTGCCACCCCTACACTAAGTATTTTGAGATGAAAGATCTTGGTGACACCTATTTTGTATTAGGAATACAGATACTCCGGGATCGTTCTCAAGGTATTCTTGGGTTGTAACAAAAGAGCTATATTGAAAATATTTTGGAAAGATTTGGCATGAAAGATTGTGCATGAGGAGATACACCCATATCTAAAGGAGATAAGTTTAATCTCGAACAATGCCCCAAGAATAAACTTGAGACAATTGAAATGGAAAATATTCCCTATGCATCAGATGTAGGAAGTCTAATCTATGCTCAAGTTTGCACTCGTCCTGACATAGCATTCACAGTGGGAGTATTGATCAATTACAGGACAATCTATTACATTGCTTCATAGAAGCAATAAAATCTCTCTGTTAATGGAGATAATCGATTACCACTTGGTGTAATTAATTACCATGATTATGGAAATAATCAGTTACATGTTTTGGTAATCGATTAAAGTTGTTTTATTAGTTAAAACTATATATATCCTCAATTGTTCTTTCTCACTCGTGAACCACTTTCTAAGAGTCATATAAAGAGATAGTTTTGCATTTCTTCTTAAGAGATCAACATGGAAAGGTTCTTTGAATCTCCATCATAGTTTGATTTTCGTTGATAGAGATTGAAGACATTTTGTTCTACATATTAAAGATGTATTCAATCCAATTATGATTTCTTTGTTGGAGTTTACCAAGAGATTTTGAGTTGATAGGTTTTCAACACTTGATTTTCTCTTGTGATTTTCTCCATCATAATCGAATGTTCTAATCGATTTTAAAACAATTGGATGTTGGTCCTCTTAAGGACTGAACAAGTATAATTTCTTGTGCTTGATTATCTATTTCTATCTCTAACATTTAGTTTTGTAAATCGATCGTGATATTCGAATTGATTTGTGTGTATCATGAAACTCAATTTTTGAGGGTTTTTGAATCTATTGGTTTTATGTGTTGTTGATCTAGGATTAACAAGTCTTTTGAAAGTAGTTAAGCCTTTTTATGTCTTTGGCTCACGTTGAGTAGGAATATTAAGGAAATGGATTTTGTCGCACAGGCAAGAAAATTCGTTAATTCGTGGTCTTGAAATTTGTGTTCAGTTATGACTTTTGATTTCTTATGTTGTGCACTTAGCATTTTTTTTCCTATAAAATAAAACATGTACTAGTGTCTAATAGCTCTAGTTCTCACACCATGAAAATTTTGATAACTCTCAAAATATTAGTTCAGATCACTATTTTATGTTTATGCTCGGCATAACCAAAGTCATGTATTTGTAGGACTTCATTTGGAATAGTAAAACCAATATCCAAGGCGTGTTGCAGTGGCCTTTGTGGTAAATTTTTTACTTTTGTCTTGTTTAATTAAGGTACTTTATAAATGGTTTATTAAAAATATTTAGAAATATAAGAGTTTTTTTATCATGTAATAGACTATTGTATTGTTTTTATTATTTTTCTTTTTTGTATCATTTAAGGTGTTTCAATGGTGATGCAGGAAAGAGAAAGTTTGTGACTGCTTTGTCTGTGAATATTTTCTTTGTATTAGATATTTAAATATTCACAATGAAATTAATAAAAAATATTTTAATTTTTTGATTCTGAATTATTATTTTATTCTGAAATTTATTTTAGTTGATAGCACTAAGTTGTCTTAAATTTATAAACATTTCCAAAATTATCTTTATTTTTAATACTTCTCTCTCTTCTAATGGTTTGCCATCATTTTATCTTTCTTCTTTTAATGAAGATATTGCTAATCTAAAAATAATTAATGTAAGAAACATTATAGATTGAATCTTATAAAAAACATTAAATATTATTTCAAACTTGGGTCTTATACATAAGAACCCAGGGAGTATTTTTTTTTTAAATGACTATCTACATCAATTCTATCCAAAATAAATGTAAAACATAGCTACACAACAATAGTTTTGTAGAAAATTGATGTTGTATAGTTTCTTTTTACATCAGTTTTAATCAAAACCAATGTCAAAATCTGGCAGAAGTATACCTATTAAAGCACTGTAACATTGGTTTCTTCTTAAATCAATGTTGAAATTAGTTTTTTCGGTTTGAGCACTCAACCAACCATATAGTAGTTGAGCACTACAAGCGGTCATAAAGTTCTAGCTGAAACCTGAATATGAATGTGTTTGTATGAAGGTATGAGCCAATGTTGATTGCTGCCATGGAAAATCTTAAATCTATATGGATCTTATGTTGTAAATGGGAATGAATCTAAACTTCTTCTTTTTTTTGTGTCAAACTTTAGGCTCTTGTAGCTTTAAACAGATGAATTCTTATTTGTCAGAGACAACAAAACATTCAATTGTTAATGCCCCATATGCCTCTACCAGAAGAGCTCCATTACCAAGTGATTCAAATGCAACATCAAAGCAGGAAAAACAGGTAGTGTGGGAGCATTTTATTGAAAATCCTGAGGAAGATCACAAGGCAACATGCAAGTATTGTGGTACCCTAATTAAGTTTAAGGTTGGGCCAAGTGCTATGCAGAATCATTTATTGAGATGTGATGATAGTTCAGATAAAGGACAAAATGGAAAACTTCAAATGCTTCCTCATCACAAATTGTAGAAGGGCAACTAGGTGGTGGTGTTCGCTCTTCACCAAGGATTTTAAAATTTGACCAAGAGACATGCCAAAAGGAACTTGTGAAGATGCAGTTTGTGATAGCCAAGCTATTAGTTCTGTTTGTGGAGAATGAAATATTTATCAAGTTTCTCAGTGTCTTGCGACCATAATCTAGTGCCCTGTCACGTGCTACATTAATGCGTGAGATTTATATATATATGATGAGGAGAAAGAAAAGTTGAAGAAATTCCTTTCCAAGAACTGTGACAGTGTAACGACCTGCCTCATCGCTACGATATCACTAACTTTTAATCGTGCATATCTCAATTTTAAATAAAACTCCATTAATTTGATTATGAAAATGATGGTAAATTTTCGCGATAATACAATTACATAATTAAACACTATGTACATATATATTAAATCAGTACATGTCATCCACATGTTAGAACTTCCTTTAGTTTTACATGTATATACACCTGAAATTACATATCTAACAAAAAGCCAAAGAACTAACTAAGAAAGAGTTGACTAACAAACATAACTCTTTTCCAAAAAGAACTCCAATGTCATCACGTTGGCTTGGCGGCTCCAACCAAAAAGAAAATCTCCCTCAAAGGTCACCTACTGCTGCTCATCTGCTCACACGAACGAAAGTTCGCGATTATCACAGGTACCAACCACACGGTACAACAAATGTAAGGATGAGTTTATTATATAAAACCAACAAACATCAGATAACAAAAATTGGAAAGAAAACAACATTACCCACCACAATCACTAACAAAATTCATGATCCCAATACACAATCAACAAACCAATCATCACAAATATTTCAGCATGCAATGTGGTACCATTCTCATGGAAATAGCCTCTCTCAGGAAAATGATACAGTAGCTCGTCAAGGTCACTCTATGGTGCACAGGCTGCTCCCCCCTATGGTGATCAGCCCTGAGTCACAATGGAGTTCCAAACAGAGATGCCCCCCTAGTACCTCTGTACCCTACTGCCACCATCTTATTTCCATCAATGCAAATGAAGTATGAAACATAGGCATCATCAATGTATGACCCGGCTAGGAACACATCTTTCCTTGCAAGGGTAACCCGTCATACACCCCCCATGTACATACATAATACCCCAAGGGTAACCAACCAGTCACTGCATCCCCCGTGTACATACACAATATACAATCATGGGCACCATCAATATATGACCTGGCTAGGAACACATCCTTCCTCGCAAGGGTAACCAGTCATACACCCCCCATGGGTATCCATGTATATTCACATCACACAATGAAAAGAATATTGATATGATTTATTTGCTTAAACCTACAATGATATATTAATTGATTTTAGCAGTTCATATATCAGACTTAAATTAGTATAAAGGGAAAAATAAAAAATGATTAAAAACTTGAAAACATAAAACTCAATCATGCGCAATCTCATTTAATATTTTTTTAATAGTCTTTTTATACCAACCTTAGTAGGAAATCTGGTATTATTTAAACAAATATCCTTTTATACTATCCTATAATAGTATATCTTATCATTTAATATCTTTTTTAAAAATTAGTATTAAAGACAAACTCATTTACTTAAAAAAATGTTGATAAGATTTATTCAATGGAAACTACAATAATATATTAATTAATTTAAGCAATTGATGTATTAAAAGAGTAATTAAAGTAGTAATTAAGGTAAATGAATAAGCTGATACACTATCAATCTAAGAGAGCTTTACACAAACAACTAATCACATTCTTGTATTTTGTCACATCATACAATAATTTTCTAATTAAATAAAAACTAATTAAAAACTACAAACCAAGTTCTCTACATTTTAGAGTAATTAAAAATGGTAAAGCATGACGCACACATATCATTCCAATTTTCAACTTTCAGTATAGGACTCAAGTCGAGGTCACTATCAGCAGGTAGTGATTGTACTAGCCATGACATTTGCTATTTTCTTTTTAAAAAATTGAGGGATCTAGGGAATGTAACATGTGAAAAGGGTTTATGGTTTCAATTTTTTTATTGAAGAGAGATGGTAAAGGGGGAGCTTGGGGCCAGATCGATTTGTACACTAAGATGGCAATGGAAAAATTGTTGAACATGACCTTTGTGGTGTTTACGACAAAGCAAGAGTTGTCAAGAGAGAACGAACGAAGTGCAAGACAACATAATGTGGGTTTATGATTTGTGCACTAAGCTAGCTAATTTTACTTGTTGCACAAACATTAACTATTACGAGTTGTTTGTATGGTGGTTGCATCTTCTTGACAAATCTTATATTTAGAAAATGACATATTTCAATAATACTATTAATTTTCCTTCAAAAAAACATTTAATATTATTTTTTATTTATACTAAGAAAGAAAATAATAGCACTATTTAGTGGATTTCATTGGTATCAAATTAATTCTAATGTTTAAACAAAAAAGTAATTAGTTATAAAATGTAAAAAACCAAATAATTATATGTATCATAAAAAATATATAGATTAAATAAATAAAATTATCTAATATATTAATATTGATTTCAATAATAATAATTTATCTTTTAAAGAAATATATTTATATGTATCGTTGCCATATTTATTTTCTTCCTCTAAAACAATTTTTATTTTATAATTCTCACAATGATTAATAAAAG
>PYAF01003234.1:121153-142153 GCA_007407185.1 Glycine tomentella
GACGACACTCTTTGTTGTCCATTTCTCACCCAAAAATAAAAAATTGATAGCTTTCTAATGACAACAGTAATAGTATTAGAATAACATACTCAGGATCATGACTTTTGTGTGGTAGACAACCCTAATGACTAATATCCAGAGGAGTAATTTAAATACAAGCATGGTTCAATGAAAATACACGATAAGAACAGTTTTGGAGAACAAGCGGCACATTTTCCAATTTTAAAATGAATGCCAAATTTTAAGCAGACAATGCAATGCAGCGAGCCAGCGACTTCTTGTTACTGCATATGGCACAATTCATAAAGATATTTGTGAATGAGAATGGTGTGGAACATTATTATAGACTTCAATGGCAACCCATTGCATAATAATAAAGCACTAATCATGCCTTTAAATATCACATTGCAGCCATTGCAGGCTGACATAGCCAGCTATTTTAATCCCAAGCACTAATGGTTCTTCTGACACATGAAAAAGATTCATCTTGCCAAGCAATTGTAGTATCTTAGGCTCATCATAAGACCTGAGCCGTTTGTGACTATCACCATATTATGTACAAACATAACAAAAACATGTAATGCTAATGCTGCATTAGAAAGTAACACAAGTCAAGCATACATATAATTTGTCCCTGGTTTAAATTTACAACATCAGTTTATTATCGAACACAGTTTGCCATTCTTTTCGTTTCAAATGTTTCTTTAAATTCCATTCAACATGATCCCCACAATTATAGGGTTCTCCAAAACCTTTGTTTGTCTTCATTGTACAAAAGATAATTTTGCAGATAATAATAATATAACCAAAGTTGCAACTACGAAGAAATGTTCCAAAATCCAAACCAATTAACCAATCCTCCACGTTTTCCTTCACATATGCATTATTCTTGCTTCTCAATTCCAAATTTAAAAAATTAATAAATGAAGCATAACATAACCTGTTAAGTCCTTCCTCTAAAAGATTTGGGGGAATGGTTAGAGTGAAATTCCTTCGCATATGCATCATGTTTTGTTTCTCAATTTCAAATTAAAAGAAAAGAAAAGAAAAACACTACAAAAGTAAATTAATAAATGAAGCATAGCATAGCATAACATGAAGTCCTTTTCATAAAAATTTGGGGGAAAATGATTACAGTGAAAGAAGAAGAATTGAGGTGAATGATGAATACCTAGTAGAGAAGAAGAGGGCTCTGACGGGAATAGAAGGCTTTGTGTCTTGGTCGACGGTTCCGTCATCGCTGCCGCCTTCGGCGGCATTGGCTTCGACCTCGACCTCGGAGCAGGAAACGACGTCGTTCCAGTCGAGGGTGGGGAGGGACGAAACGCAGCGCGGAACGGGGGAGCCGAAGCGGCGCGAGTCGGTGAACAAAACGCGCGTCGTTGGGGGAATAGGAAGAAAAGACTGAGAGATGACTGTGGTCAAAGTCGTGAACGAAGAGGAGGAAGATGCGCAGAAAATGTTGATGAGTGAACAAGAAGAAGAGGAAGAAGATGAAGAGAAGAGGAAGGAACGAAGGCGCAGGGCTCTCATAGTGCTGCTGTCTAAAGTGGTGCGCCACATCTGTTTTGGTTTCGGATGCAGACACGGATAGAACGAGACTATTAGTTTGCAATTAACCCTCATTTGTTTTTTTTTTTTTTTATTATTATTATTATTTTATTTTTTTAATTATATTTTTTAAAATGCAATTTCAAAATGAAACCTGTTTAGCTAAAATGGTTGTGAATATATTTTTTTCTTCTTTTCAAACAGATTTTACCTTATTTCAAAATATTGAAAATAGGTTTTCTGATTTCGGTTGTTGGTTTTATCCTAACCTAACTTATCCCCCAACAACTCTCTCTCTTTGCCAGTTACCGATTGTCGCTTATTGTCATCGCTATCGTCGTTGTTGTTGCTTGCTTATAAGTTCTTCGTCTTCCTCCTCCTCATCCATCATCATCTCCTATTTGTAGCTTTGACGACTAGATTTTCTCTTATGAAGGATTCTTTCTCGACAGCCCTGCAGTCATATGAGCAACCGTGGCAATCGGAGTAGCGATGCTTGACGCATAATAGGTTGTTGCAGTGGAACTATAATCGGAGGAGGAAGCTTAGGCAAACACGATTCTGGAACTAATGTCCGATGTTGTTTTGTCTCACCACACAGTCATGGCCACCGTCGCTTGTAATTTTGTTTTGTAACCATCGCCATTTGTTTAGTAACGTGGCCTAGCATATTGTGCGTCAAAGCATTAATAAAAAATTGTAATCATTAATAAAAAAAATATTGTGCGTTAAAGAGTGTGTTTCAGAGGCTCATTTTTGTAGGTTCTTCAGTATGTAATGGGCATCAAATCCACATTTGGTTAAGCAATATCACTATCCCTCTTCTAGCACATTAGGCATTGAGATAGAGTTTGGCTAATGTCAATGGAAAGGCCCTTGATGATGGCATGGAGGAGCTAAGCTATCTTCATGGGAATGTCTAATTTGTGGGAGTTAAAGGCAATGTTGTCTAACATGAAAGCAATCCAAAACTGAGCAAGGCCTATCATGTCCACCTTGTGAAGTCTCTTGGTTGCCCCCTCCCTTAGACTTGAAATTTCTTTTAGGAAGGCATAAGAAATCTTCCATTTCAACAATCATTACCTCTTGCTCCTCCTTTGAGCTTATCTCCTTATTAAGTCATTCCTCATAACCAGATTGATGGCCTTTCCTTGGCTTCAGAGTTGATCCCAACAAGTTGTTGATGGAGTTAACATCATATTTGACAAAATGGTTTCTCACCTAAGCTTTCCGCTCCATATACCCATCTTTAAGTATTGTGTTTGCATAGAATTCCCTAACTAGGGTTTCACTACAAACACCATGATCCTTCAACCTATTCCACCCCTTGGTCTCAAAAACTTCTTGCTTTTCAGGGAACTCTCCTAGCTTCAAGTCCACCTTTCTTTTACTATATACCTCCCTCTTAAGATTGGCATAGTACCTGGCCTCAACATACTTGTTGAAAAACCTCTCAGTGTCATTAGCAGACTTATGTTGCTTATGTGGTTACTAGGCTTTGGGATTTTTAGAATGAGGTGTGGAGAAGGAACCCTCCTCAGGTTGCTTCCTCTTCTTGGAGTGAGGTGGCTTGATGCATAAAATAATGATGCACAAGGGCAAATGTACCCTATGTAGTAGTAACAAAAGACATAAGTCCATATGTCGAACCCAAATGATTAGTCGAGTTCCCAAATAATAAATTTTATTAATTAAATATTTAAGGAAAGAACAAAGATTAAGAAAAGATTGATGGTTAATTATCTTATGCAAAATAGAGAATTGAATAAGCAAGATAGATATAGAAAGATGAGATGAATATCTAAGGATTATGAATAGACTAGGTTTTGCCATGGCAAAATTGACCCTTGAAGCTCATTTAAGCTTATGGAGGTGCATTCGCCATTACGAATTTGTCCCCTAGAGCTAATGTAGCCCTGGAAGTCATTTCGCTTTGGAGAAGGCTAGCTTCGCTGTAGCAAAATTGACCCTAAAAGCAAAAAGAGTCTATGGAAGTCATTTTTCCCTGATGAGATAGTCTCGCCATGGCGAAATTGACTCCTGAAAGCTTCCTAGTATCTGTGGTTCAATTTTCCTAGAGGCAAGCTTGGGTCGCCACAACAACCCCAAACTTAGGATCAGGCTTTAGAAGCTTGATGGGATCGATGTAGTAAGCCTAGTGTTGACTATAACGAATGCACGCACTAGGCCTAATTGAGAAGTGAAAGTGTGGGGCAATGGAAAGAAGGAAACTTGACAAAACTACTATTCTATTATCTTTTATTCACAACAAAACACAATATTACTCTAAGGAACTACTCTACATACATCACACTTCATATTTACACACAAACTCACTATTTTTATATGATCTCGCCATGGCGAAGGGAAATTTTGCTCTGGCGAAAGCATTTTTGACATGATTATGTAGAAGTAGTCATAGAAATTTCAAAGCAAACACTAACAAGTACCCTATAAACAATCATTAACTACAAAGCTTCCTACACTAGCTTATCTACAATTCTAGGGTTTAAGACACCTTAATTCCTACTATAGAGTTCAGGAAAGGTAAAGAAATTGAAAATAATAAAACCTAACTCTAAGCAATCTAATCAACAATCTATTCACAATTTGTTTTTTTGGAAATTGATTAGATATTCATCATCTCCAATTAAAAGAATTGTAAACTACTTTATAGTATAAAAAAGAACTTACTTGAATAGGAAATGGGAAAGGTCGTGTGAGAAGTTAAGATGAGAGGCCAAACAAAGTGAAATGGGAGTTGGTGCAATGAAGAATTGTGTTTGTGAGTGATTTGAGTGAGAAAATGGGAAGAAAAGAGGAAGGGTTAGGGTTCGCTTTTGAGAAATCCTCTTGGAGAAACAATGTGAATAGGAAAAAATGAAAGGAAATGAGAAGTTAAAAAGAGGGAAAACGTTTTAGTTATCCTTGCTTTTTAAATTTTCGCCATGGCGATTGTTGTACATCTAATCCAATGAACTAATGTTCATTTCGCTATGACGAACTGTCAAATTTTTATGGTGAGAATGTGTGCATCGATCCAATTGAACTAGATGTGACCCAATTGACCAAATAGATTTCATACTACTTTCACTATAGCAAGTAGTCTGTTTGTTATGGCAAAAATAGTTAGAAATACTTGGCTCAAATACCACTTATAACTTATTTAAAATCTACATATTTATATTCATTTAGATTTTTGACCTTTTTTAAAGTTTTGCTATCACAAAGCTCTCATTGTGGTGAGATTCTTCTCTGCCAAGGCTAGCTTACAGGAAGAAAGTTCCTTACCTGTGCAAGTCAATTTCACTAAGGCGAGATCCCTCTCTGCCAAGGCGAATGTATGGAATCTCAACACATCAAGGCAAAGGAGGTTGAATCGTGGTAGCAAGGTGTCAATTTGTTGGGGTGATTTTTCCTCCTACACCGTTACCTTAGATAATGAAAATTCTATAGGTAGGTTAGATGCAAAAATCAAAACAAAATTAAAAACAAACCAAATTCTTTAGGTTGCCTCCCAAGTAATGCTTCTTCAACGTCACTAGCTTGACGTGTGATAGGAGATTTAAGGATCTCCTTCTTTGATGCCTTTGGATTTTCCTCAGTCATAGTTGAAAAGGTCTTATTCTTCTTCTTAGCTAGTTGTTTGGACACTTGGCCTAGTTAAAATTCCAAGATTTTAATGAAGGTTTAAGTACTCTTATGGTTGGAAAGAGATACTTGCATGAATTATGTGAGGGTTTCCTCCAACTTTCCTTTCTTCTCATATAGGTTCTGCTTAGGCATGTCATTGGAACTACTCCCTTGATCTTGACCTATGCTTGGATGAGGTTTGTATCATTGATTGTTGTAGTTCTGGTAGTTCCTTTGCCTTTGGTTGTTGATGTATTGAACTGCCTCTTAAATTAAAGCACATTCATTGATTGCATGATCTCCTATACAAGATTCACACACATAACATTTAAATTTTGGAGTAGAGGTAGTTGTTTGAAGCTTGAATTGTTGAGTAAGATTAGTGATTTGTTGTGTAAGCTCTTCAATTTGCCTAGTGGGCAACCTTTGTTAGGCTAAGAGACCATCTTGGGTATTAAATTCAAGTAGTCTTTTTGATGGAACCATGAATCTATCATTTTGCAATTCATTAGCATTGGCAGTCATATTCTCAATGATCTTTATAGCCTCTCTTGGAGTCTTGAGAGAGATTTCCCCGCTAGCTAAAGTATCAAGCATAAGCTTGCTCTGAGCTCTGAATCCCCTAGAAACATGTTGATTTGGAGAGCTTCATCAAAACCACAAGTGAGAGTTTGCCTAAGAAAACCTCTAAATCTTTCCCAAGCTTCTCTAAGGGATTCATCATATGTTTGTTGGAAGGAAGATATAATAGTCTTTTCTTGTTAATCTTTGACCTTGGAAAATAGTTGCACATAAACTTGGCCACTACATCATAGTGAATTTAGTGCTATCAACTAAAATAAATTTCAGAATAAAAATAATAATTCAGAATAAAAAAATTAAAATATTTTTTTATTATAGTCATAGTGAATATTTTAAATACCTAATACAAAGAAAATATTCACAGGCAAAGCAGTCATAAACTTTCTCCTTCCTGCATCAACATTGAAACACTTTAAATGATACAAAAAAGAAAAATAATAAAACAATAAAACAGTCTATTACATTATAAACAAACACCTTATATTACTAAATATTTTTAATAAACCATTTATAAAGTACCTTAATTAAACAAGACAAAAGTAAATTTTTGTACCACAAAGTCCACCAACAACATGCCTTGGATATTGGTTTTACTATTTCAATGAAGTCCTACAAATACATGACTTTGGTTATGCCAAGCATAAACATAAAATCGTGATCTAAACTAATATTTCTAGAGTTATCAAAATTTTCATGGTGTGAGAACTAGAGCTATTAGATACTAGTACATGTGTTATTTTATAAGAAAAAAATGCTAAGGACACAATATAAGAAATCAAAAGTCATAACTAAACACAAATTTCAAGACCACAAATTAACCAATTTTCTTGCATGTGACTGTGCAGCAAAGTCCATTTCCTTAATATTCCTACTGAACCTGGGCCAAAGACATATAAAAGGCTTAACTACTTTTAAAAGACTTGTTAATCCTAGATCAACAACACATAATACCAATAGATTGAAAAACCCTCAAAAATTGAGTTTCATGATATACACAAATCCATTCGAATATCACGATCGATTTACAAAACTAAAGGTTAGAGAAAGAAATAAATAATCAAGCACAAGAAATTATACTTGTTTAGTTCTTAAGAGGACCAACATCTAGTTGTTCTTAGATCGATTAGAACATTCGACTATGATGGAGAAAATCACAAGAGAAAATCAAGTGATGAAACCCTATCAACTCAAAATCTCTTGGTAAACTGCAATAAAGAAATCATAATTGGATTGAATACATCTTTCATATGCAGAACAAAATGTCTTCAATCTCTATCAACGAAAATCAAACTATGATGGAGATTCAAAGAACTTTCCATGTTGATTTTTAAGAAGAAATGCAAAAATATCCCTTTATATGACTCTTAGAAAGTGGTTCACTAGTGAGAAAGAACAATTGAGGATATAGTTTTAACTAATAAAACAACTTTAATCGATTACCAAAACCTGTAATTGATTATTTTGATCAAAATACCCTTGTTCTGCATTTCGATAATCGTTGTAATCAATTACACCAAGTGGTAATCAATTACCCAAATGAAAACTTAAACTAAGAGAAACAATATTTTTCAATTTACAATTACAATTCAAAGGACTAAATTGGTGATTCACTAAAAAAAAATAGTTGAAAGTGTACATATAATTCATACTCAAATTTTATTTGCATGTGCAATTTAAACTTTTAGTAGACATAAATTAATGGTGTTATTTTCAATACTAGGGGACCAATAGTACAATTAAGAATTTTTGTGTCCTATAGCTTTTTTAGGCATTAAATAGGTTGTTAGGTGTCTAACATTTATTTTTTTAATGGGAATATGATCCCTACTCATTCGTTGACCATTGATCACAAAAGAGCTTAAATAAATTGAATACCTCTTGAAGATATCCTGAAGGAAAATTAATTCCCAAATACTTATGCTGAAATCCATCACCCAATTAAAATCCCAAAAACATCATATGGACCATCAAAAAATCTTAAACAAATAAAGCGTAGTTGTTTCCATTGCAACATCGATTTATCTTTATTTTTCTAGTCTTTTAATCTTTCCTTATGAGTTTTAGTCTTCCTCAGTCAAATCACTCCTTAAAGGGTATTCTCTATATGGGAAAGAAAGAAAGCTGAAACTTGATTTGACATATTGGGACCATAACCCTATATATAAGGTTTTTCTTTATTGTTAGGTCAGTAAGCTCCCATTAAACCTAATTGTCCCAACACTGGTATTCACCCATTTATCCCATATTTACTTAGGAATTTAATTGGGCATAATTAATTGATCATTTTAATTTACCCAATATATATTAAATAACATAATATAATTAATAATATAATATGTAGCACATAATAACATTACGAAATTTAATTTCCTAACAATCTCCCACTTGGGCTGCATATTATCCTAAGATAATTATATCATATATCCATAGTGCACAACTGTATGCTATTGATCCTTAGATTCCTCCTCATATACAATCTGGTCCATCTCCTATATCAATATGAGATCATAGTAGCTTTTGTAACTGTCAGACGTAAGTAAACCTTCTACAGTCATAACACCAATATATTCAATGACATAGATCAAGTATGGATGAGTGACATGAAAATTACATGCAATGTGATCTATACCATGCCTATTTCTAATTGGTCCTTCTTTAGCCTTTATGAGATTAATCCTTAATTTTCTGCATACACAAAGCAGAAACACAAGCACAAAATATACACATTCAGCGGAAAATAACATCAAAATATTTATTCAGCAAAAAAAAAAAACATATAAATATTTTTACATAGAACACCAACATAAAGAACTCATACTAAACCATAGTGTCATCAAACAAAACAACACCCATATAAGCAGCATGTCGTGAAAGATCTTAGGCACTAAGCCTTTAGTAAGCGGATCCGCAGGCATGAAGTTTGTCCCTATGCGTTCTATGAAAATCTGACCACTCTAAACTCTTTCTTTAACAACCAAAAACTTTATATTGATGTGCTTTGATTTTGAAAAGCTTATGTTATTGTTGGAGTACAACATTGCTGACTTATTATCACATTAAGTCTGTAGCAGCCTTATAACACCACTTACTATACGCAGCTTGTGACAAAACTTCGCAGTCATACCCCATGGTTGGACGCCTCAAAACAAGCTACAAATTCAGTGGCCATAGTAGAGGAAGCTACGAGTGTTTGCTTAACACTCTTCCAAGAAATAGCTCATCCAGCCAACATGTAGACATAACCTGACGTAGATCTTTTACTATCTTGGCATCCAACAAAATCAGAGTCAGTATACCCAATGATCTCTAATTCATCTGACCTCCGATATGTGAGCATGTAATCCTTTATTCTCTTTAAATAACGCATAACCCTTTTAGTTGTTTTCCAATGATCCATCCATGGGTTACTCAAGTATCTGCCCAATACTCCCACTATGAATGCTATGTCAAGACGAGTGCAAAATTGAGCATACATTAGACTTCCTACAGCTGATGCATAGGGAATATTTTCCATTTCCATTGTCTCAAGTTATTCTTTGGGTATTGTTCGAGATTAAACTTATCTCCTTTAGCTTGAACTAGGCAGGAAAATTAAGGCTATTAGATCTGATCGTAGTGGTGAGTATTATGGTAGATCTGATGGATCAGGAGAACAACGTCCAGGAACCTTTGCTAACTTCCTAAAGGAATGTGAAATTGTCCCGCAATATACAATGTCAAGCAAACCTATTATGAATGGTGTTGTGGAGATAAGGAATAGACTTTTAAGGGTATGGTGAGAAGCATGATTAGTCATTCTTCTTTACCTAAGTTACTTTGGGGAGAAGCATTAAAGATTGCAATTTATATCCTTAATAGGGTTCCAACTAAGGAAATGACCAAAACACTCTATTAGCTATAGGAAAGAAACCTAGCATAAGGCATTTACATATTTGGGGTTGTCCAACTAAAGCATAAGACAACAATTAATGATCAGGCGCTTATTCCTGATGTAAGACAACAATGAAAATTCCCCAATAGTACCTATGGAACAAAGTCAACAACCTCAAGAAGTGTCATTAAGAAGATCCACTAGAGATTGGAGAAGTGCAATTTCAGATGATTATGTTGCTTTTCTCCAAGAGCATGATAATATTTTAGGCTTAAAGGAAGATGACCCAATCAACTTCTAACAAGTCTTAGACAATTATAATGCTTATAAGTGGATTGATGCCATGAAGGATGAGATAAAATCCATGAAAGACAATGACGTTTGGGATCTTGTTGAGTTACCTAAAGGTGTGAAACCTATTCGTTGTAAATGAATATTTAAGACCAAAAGGGATTCAAAAGGTAATATTGAAAGATATAAGGCTCGTCTTGTCGCTAAGGGTTTTACTCAAAAGGAAGGCATAGACTATAAAGAGACTTTCTCTTCGGTTTCTTCGAAAGACTCTTTTAGGACAATTATGACACTTGTGGCTCATTTTGACTTAGAGCTACATCAGATGGACGTTAGACAATGTTTCTCAATTACAACATTGATAAGACAAGTTATATGACACAGCCAGAAAACTTTGTTTTTGGAGATTCAAAGTCTATGGTTTGTAAGTTAAAGAAATCCATTTACGGTCTCAAACTAGCTTCTCGTCAATGGTATCACAAGTTTCATCAAATTATAATCTCTTATGGTTTCAAGGTGAATATAGTGGAAGATTGTGTATATCATAAATTTAGTGGGAGTAAATTTATCTTCCTGATTTTATTTGTCGATGATATATTAGTTGCCAGTAGCGATATAGGCTTATTGCACGAAACCAAGAAATTTCTCACTTAAGTATTTGAAATGAAAGATCTTGGTGACACCTATTTTTTTTATTAGGAATATAGATACTTTGAGATCGTTCTCAAGGTATTCTTGGGTTGTCACAAAAGAGCTATATTGAAAATATTTTGGAAAGATTTGGCATGAAAGATTGTGCATGAGGAGATACGCCCATATCTAAAGGAGATAAGTTTAATCTCGAACAATGCCCCAAGAATAAACTTGAGACAATGGAAATGGAAAATATTCCCTATGCATCAGATGTAGGAAGTCTAATGTATGCTCAAGTTTGCACTCGTCCTGACATTAGCATTCACAGTGGGAGTATTGATCAATTACAGGATAATCTATTACATTGCTTCATAGAAGCAATAAAATCTCTCTGTTAATGGAGATAATCGATCACCACTTGGTGTAATTGATTACCATGATTTTGAAAATAATCGATTACAGGTTTTGGTAATCAATTAAAGTTGTTTTATTAGTTAAAACTATATATATCCTCAATTGTTCTTTCTCACTTCTGAACCACTTTCTAAGAGTCATATAAAGGGATATTTTTGCATTTCTTCTTAAAAGATCAACATGGAAAGATTCTTTGAATCTCCATCATAGTTTGATTTTCGTTGATAGAGATTGAAGACATTTTGTTCTGCATATGAAAGATGTATTCAATCCAATTCTGATTTCTTTGTTGGAGTTTACTAAGAGATTTTGAGTTGATAGGGTTTCAACACTTGTTTTTCTCTTGTGATTTTCTCCATCATAATCGAATGTTCTAATCGATCTTAAAACAATTGGATGTTGGTCCTTTTAAGGACTGAACAAGTATAATTTCTTGTGCTTGATTATCTATTTCTTTCTCTAACATTTAATTTTGTAAATCGATCATGATATTCGAATTGATTTGTGTGTATCATGAAACTCAATTTTTGAGGGTTTTTGAATCTATTTGTTTTGTGTTGTTGATCTAGGATTAACAAGTCTTTTGAATGTAGTTAAGCCTTTTTTTTTGTGTCTTTGGCTCACGTTGAGTAGGAATATCAAGGAAATGGACTTTGTTGCACAGGCAAGAAAATTGGTTAATTCGTGGTCTTGAAATTTGAGTTCAGTTATGACTTTTGATTTCTTATGTTGTGCACTTAGCATTTTTTTGCCTATAAAATAAAACATATACCAGTGTCTAATAGCTTTAGTTCTCACACCATGAAAATTTTGATAACTCTCAAAATATTAGTTCAGATCACTATTTTATGTTTATGCTGGTGGCCTTTGTGGTAAATTTTTTTTTTTTTTACTTTTGTCTTGTTTAATTAAGGTACTTTATAAATGGTTTATTAAAAATATTTAGCAATATAAGGTGTGTTTTTTTACTTGTAATAGACTATTGTATTGTTTTTATTCTTTTTCTTTTTTGTATCATTTATAAATGCCCTTTGTGACTGTTTTGTCTGTGAATATTTTCTTTGTATTAGATATTTAAAATATTCACAACGACACTAATAAAAATATATTTTAATTTTTTGATTCTGAATTATTATTTTTATTCTGAAATTTATTTTAGTTGATAGCACTAAGTTGTCTTAAATTTATAATCATTTCCAAAATTATCCTTATCTTTAATACTTCTCTCTCTTCTAAGGGTTTTCCATTATTTTATCTTTCTTCTTTTAATGAAGATATTGCTAATCTAAAAATAATTAATGTAAGAAACATTATAGATTGAATCTTATAAAAAACATTGAATATTTTTTCAAACTTGGGTCTTATACATAAGAACTCAGGGAGTATATTTTTTTATTAAAAAAATGACCATCTACATCGGTTCTATCTAAAATTGATGTAAAATGTAGCTACACAACAACAGTTTTATAGAAAATTGATGTTGTATAGCTTCTTTTTACATAAGTTTTAACTAAAACCAATGTAAAAATTGTTGGTTACAGGGGGAGCTATTTGAAGAATGCAAAGGAATCAAGCCTTGGTTTTGAGCTTTCAACATGCCTTGGATGCCTTGAAGATTGATCTGTGTTAAATGTGTAGAGAAAAACAATTCTGGTGATCCAAGTGCATTGCATTCATATCATTCAATAATTTAATTAATTTGATTAATAAAAATCACAAGGCTTTAGTAAAATGACCAAGTTTTTTTATTTGAATCAAAGGTTTTTGGAAAAATGGTTTTTGTACTGATTTAATCGATTACATTAAAGGTATAATCGATTATTTTGTTCTTAGACTATTCTGGAAAAACTTTCAAGAACAATGTATTCGATTACCTATCGGAATAATCGATTATTTGACCTTTGTTTTCATATAAACTGCCTTGATGAACATTTTAATCAAATATTAATAAGTAGTAATCAATTACACAACAACATATGATTTTAAGCAGTGCTGGAAGAATTGATTACCAAAGTATTGTAATCGATTACACATGCTTAAATGAAAAAGCCATCTTCCTGTCTTAATCGATTACCAAATTTAGTAATCGATTACACTATGTGTAAATGCTTACAAGATTTGCTGCTTTAATCGATTACCAAATATAGTAATTGATTACTTAGTTCAATCTGTTTTTTAAAGCTTCCTGGTTTAATCGACTACCAGAGTTCGTAATCGATTACATAGTGTATTTTGATTTTTTGAAGCTTTCTGTCTTAATCGATTACAAGACGAAATAATTGATTATTTTGCTCGTTGCTCATGTCTAGAAATTGTGTAGAACACTTTAATTGATTACAAGGTTAATTTAATCGATTACATGAGTTAAATAATCGATTATATGGATTACTGACAGTTACAAAAGTTTGTTATAAATAGAAACTTGGCTCAACTTGTTTTGTAACTTGATCAATTTGTATTCTGAGCACACACAAGCTTTCTAAACACTTTCAAAGTGATTTTTCTGGGTTCTATGTGTTCTTGCTTGTACTAAAACATTCATGGGTTTTTGAGTGATTCTTTAAAGCAAGAAGTCTCTTTCAAAGGTTAAGGAAGAAGAATATTCTGAGATTGTTTTTGTCTTTCAACCTGAATCGTTCATTCATATGCATGTCATTCACTGGATCATCAGGTTGTTTCTTTCCTTAACTCATTGATTGTAATTCTATTCACAAATTTTGTTGTAATTGGCTATTGTAATTGGGTTCTTCTAGCTTAGGACTAGAGAAGGGTTCTCTAACTTAAAGATCAGAGTAGTGTTCTTTGGATCTTTATCCTTAGAAGTCTAATAGATTTTTGGATTTCTGTTCTTTATCTAGGGTTGATAAAGGGGAGGTTCTTGTAAAAGCTTATAAGAATATTTTATAATAGTGGAACTCTAATTCAGTGTGAATTAGAAGAAATTGGATGTAGCTTCATGTTGTTGAAGTGAACCAATATAAATTGCTTGTGTTCTTATTTCTATATCTCTATTCTCATCTTATTCATTGTCTTTAATTCTTTGAATCACATTCAATGTTTAACAAGTTCTGTTTGGATTTATTGAATTCTTGGACTGAGCTATTTGATTGACTAAAAGGTTTCTTGGTTTTAAAAGTGATAAAGATCCTGAAACTCTGATTTGAATTTGATTTTAAAATACCAAGGTTCAACCAATTCACCCCGCTCTTGGTTGTTGTGAAGTATTTCTATTATTTTCAAAAGTCTGGCAGAAGTATACCTATTAAAGCACTTTAACATTGGTTTCTTCTTAAATCGATGGTGAAATTAGTTTTTGCGACTTGAGCACTCAACCAACCATATAGTAGTTGAGCACAACAGGCGGTCATAAAGTTCTAGCTGAAACCTGAATATGAATGTGTTTGTATGAAGGTATGAGCCATTGTTGATTGCTGCCATAGAAAATATGAAATCTTTATGTATCTTATGTTGTAAATGGGAATGAATCTAAACTTTTTTTTGTGTCAAGCTTTAGGCTCTTGTAGCTTTAACAAATGAATTCTTCTTTGCCAGAGACAGCAAAACATTCAATTGTTAATGCCCCATATGCCTCTACCAGAAGAGCTGCATCACCAAGTCATTCAAAAGCAACATCAAAGTAGGAAAAACCGGTAGTGTGGGAGCATTTTATTGAAAATCCTGAGGAAGATCACAAGGCAACATGCAAGTATTGTGGTACCCTAATTAAGTTTAAGGCTGGCCCAAGTGCTATGCATAATCATTTATTGAGATGCGATGATAGTTCAGATAAATGACAAAATGGAAAACTTCAAATGCTTCCTCATCACAAATTGTAGAAGGGCAACTAGGTGGTAATGCTCGCTCTTCACCAAGGATTTTAAAATTTGACCAAGAGACATGCCAAAAGGAACTTGTGAAGATGCAGGTTGTGATAGCCAAGCTATTATTTCTATTTGTGGAGAATGAAATATTTATCAAGTTTCTCTGTGTCTAGTGACCATAATCCAGTGCCCCATCACGTGCTACATTAATGCGTGAGATTTATATACTCTATGATGAAGAGAAAGAAAAGTTGAAGAAATTCCTTTCCAAGAACTGTGGCAGAGTTTGTCTTACAACAGATACATGGACATCATTACGTGTGATATAAAAATTCCAAGACACAAATGATATTTTTAATTACCACCGTTCACGCCTCTAATATCCGTTATACCTTTCTTCATGCACCTACACTAAGTCACAAATCAGAAAATTGAGAAAGTAATAAAATGATAAGTAGAAAAGAAAAGACAATTTTTTATGGTCTATGCCCATATAGAAACCATATATATAGTAGGTTTTTCATTGGGAAATAAAATTGGGAATAAATTACATGATGTTGAATCTCTTCCAATACTCATATAATGTCTCTCCAGGAAACTGCCTTATGCCACAAATTTCCTTCCGGATGGATGTTGTTCTAGAGGCAGGGAAGAATTTCTCCAAAAATCTTCTCTTCATGTCTGTCCAAGTGGTGATAGGATCTGGTTGAAGGTACAACCAGTCCTTAGCAACACCATCCAAAGAGAAAGGAAATGCTTTCATCTTGACATAATCCTCATGAACATCATGTGGTCGCATGGTGGAACACACCACATGAAACTCTTTAAGGTGTTTATGTGGATCTTCACCAGCAAGTCCATGAAACTTAGGAAGCAAATGGATTAGTCCAGATTTCAGTTCATAACTGACCTCAGTCTCAGGGTATTGAATACACCAAGGTTGGTAAACAACATCAGGTGTAGCTAACTCCTTAAGAGTTAGGTTGTTATCCGCCATGATATCAAGATGTGTAGAAGTAGAAGGAGTAGAAGTAGAATCAGAATCAAAGTCAGAAGACGCTATGCTACTGTCTAAAACTACACTATCAAAGTCATCTAACCTAATGTTATGTTTGTTTAATCTGTGAAATGTCCTATCTATCTCAAGATCAAATGAATGTAATTCACTTGATATGAACCTAGTCATACACAGTTCAGCTCAAAAGGAACAATAAACACAGATAGCACAAAAATATCAACCAGCTATTTTACCAGGACACTACTTACTATATATGCTGAAATGAAATAGAAATTGGAAGACTACCCCAAAAATTTTAGAAAAAATCTAAAAAAATAACAGTGAATGTCTAAAAATCATGATTGATTTTTTTGGTGATTTTTAAAAATCATGAAATTAGAAAATCACCTCAAAAATGGCCTAAACGATGGAATTTGGCGATTTGGACCCTTGGTGATCATGTTATTTCATAACAAGTTCAACTTGACGTATGAACTTTCTGCACCTTCTGGTAAAATTTCAGCACATTTTGAGATAGTTTGTTGTGAAATTACCAAAATGCCCCTGCGACAATTGTAAAAACTGGTCCAAAACTCCTACTTAGGGTTCGAATTTGCCAATTTGAACTCACACCCAACCCCTAAAGGGGTTGTTTTTGTTTAAAATAGGGGGTAAACCTTGGGAAACAAATCGCAACTCAAACTGCACAAGTTTTTTTTTGCGCCCAAGCTATTAGCGTGAGACTGATGCTATCAGCGTGGGATGTTCGAATCTATGGCGTGATTAGCGTGGATTTCACGCTATTAGCGCTAGGACGTCAACATCAGGCCCTGGTTTCGAATATATGGTGCGATTAGCGTGAATTGCCACGCTATTAGCGCCAGCTGGACGTTTTGCTCTATTTTTTTGGGTTTTCCTATGTTTTTATGGACAAATACAAAGCTAATGTAGCAACCACAAGCACATAATCATGTAACAAGCATATTTGTGCAACAAAACGTAAAAATGCAAGAATTAAAACTACTTCTATGAACTAATTGCAATGAATTAAAGCTAGCACACAATGAACCATGTCCCCGGCAACAGCGCTAGTTTTGATATTGCTTTGTCGAGACGCATAAAAAACAATTTAACTAAGCTAATTTTGTAGCACAGGGTTAACCTAGGTCGACTCAGAGACACGATCAATATGGTTCTAGCTTCAAATCATTGGTAATAATAAGGAGGAATTTTGTCGAATAGTTGGTATACATAAAGTAAAACATGCAAAAACACAAACTAAAATTAAAGAACAATGCAGAAATTAACAAGATTATCAAGGAGTAAAGTAAAATAGATTAGAAAGCATCAATCAAATTCACCAACCCAAGCTATTCGAATCATCATCATTCTCATAAGTTGATTCTATCATGAACATTCATTCAATCTCAATAGAAGTAGTTCAATCGATTCTACTCCTAAATTAATTGAAACCACAACCCTAATTGAACTATCATTCAATTAATCTTGTGATTATCATTTGAAATTAGGACATGAATCCATAATCCTAACTCACTTTCAATCCTAAATGCATTCATAATCATGAAAACATAATAGAAATTGAAGAAGAAGGTGAATATTTAAGTAGAATTCGAAATACTGAACTGGAACTCCAATTCTTCTCTTACTTGAGTTAGATCCTTGGATTGATTAATGATTTAGCCTTCCATGATGATCACCATGGAAAGACCCATGAAGTGAATGCAGAAAAATGGAAGAATAGTAAAATGGAAATGAAGAAGATAAAGAACAATGAAGAACAAATGAGAGAAAATGAAGAACAAACTTTTGATTCTAAAAACTAAAGAAAAGAAATATAAAACTTGTTTATTGAATTGTAAAGTGTTGTCCAAGTTTCACTAAAGTCACCAATATATTAGTGACTAAGTTCTGAAAATAGAATGGGCCATAAACAAACCCAACAATCTAATTATTTACTATTTACAACCATAAAAATCAAATTCGCAGCCCAAAATTACAAGTGCAGAGGTTCTGATTTCGAAGCTTAAAATGACCCTCAAAATGACAGAATTGTGTAAAATACGGGAACACTTCACACTTAACCAAGAGGGGGGGGGGTGAATTGGTTAGTCTTGGTAATTTAAAACTTTTTGAGTAAACAAGATCAGAGTATTAAAATCAGAGTTTTTGCCCTTTATAATCTTTATCACAAATACAACCAAGAACCTTTATCCAAAATCAATCCAAGACTTGTAATGCTTCAAGGAACAAGATGTAAAACAGAATTCACAAAGAAAATAATCAAACATGCAAAATAAGAATAAACACACAAGATTTATACTGGTTCACCTCAAACACTATGAGACTACATCCAGTTTTCTTCTACTCAACACTAGAGTAGAGTTCCACTATTGCAAATAATATTCTTACAAGCAAATACAAGCTTCTCTTTATCAACCCTAGATAAAGTTCAGAAATTTAAAACCCTATTAGATCTTTAGAAGCTACACCCACACTGAGAACACTACTCAGCTGTCATTAGAGAAACACTATCTCTAATTTTGCAAGAAAACCCATTTACAATAGAACTTCAAATTCAAAGTTTTAACAGAAAGTTTACAACCACAAAGAGTCAGGAAAGAATTCACCTGATGATCCAAGAATGATATGCAAAGGAATGAAAATACCAGGTTGAATGCAGTAACAAAATGCAGAACAACTTTTCCTTAAACTTTGTGAAGAATTGCCTTGCTTCACTAAATCCTAATGACCCATATGAGAATCAATGGAAGCAAGAGCCTAAGAACCCAGAAGAAAGCCTTTGTGAGTTCTTAGAAAGCTTTTAGAATGCTCAGAGATCGAAAATTCAAGTTCTATTTCCTTGTTATTATCAGAAAAGGCATGGGTTCTATTTATACTAAATTCTGTAACTGAAATAATCGATTAAAAGCGCTCCAGATTGTTTAGCATATGTAATCGATTACACACGCTCCTGTAATCGATTAATCAGTTCATATCAAGATCTGGGTTACAACAACGAGTCATTTAATCGATTATCCCGATGTGTAATCGATTACTCCAGAAGTCCTCTAAAATCATATTGTGCTGAGTAATCGATTACAATAATTGGTAATCGATTAAAGCAGAGTAAGTACAAATCATGTTTCAATAATATAATCGATTACAACAAGCGGTAATCGATTAAGGCAGAGGAGTGCAAAATATGTAATGGACTAAATAATCGATTACAATGCATGATAATCGATTAAAGCATAGTGATCACTTTTTCTAAATAGGTATGTAATCGATTACGAATCAGTGGTAATCGATTAAACCAGTTACTCATCCAGATCATGTGTATACTAAGATGAAATAATCGATTAACCCGATGATGTAATCGATTAAATCGTTCTTGATAATTTTCCAGAAAGCTTGAAGAACAATATAATAGATTCTTTATGTGTATTAATCGATTAAACCAGCTTTAGCCTATTTTTCCAAAAACACTTAGCTTTTTTTTAAGTTCCAAAACAATTACTTAATGCTTTAGTGATATAATGCTCAAATGAGCATGAATGATATGCATGCTAGGACTTGGATCAACAGAAAGCTTTCTTTCCTTTTACATTTAATCACAATCTTCTATTCAAGCCTTCAAGCATGTTGAAAGTCAAAACATTTCCAAGTCTTCAATTTGCATCAATCTTCAAGTAGCTCCCCCTCAAATCAACAAATTGGCCTCAGGATATTTCTATCAAACTTGCTGGAAACATAGCTCGCTTTAGTATTATTAAGATATGAAGGAAGTATTTGTGATTGGATGGAAGAACCACAAGCGTAAAGATCAAAGTGATAAGTAATTGGGAAACAAAAAGCTTTGAGTGGTCCTAGTTTTTAGCATATGAATACATGAGGTCATCCACTTTTAAATTCAAACTTTGTTTCGTAACATATATATAACCTCCAGAGGCTTGGGTGAGAGTGATGTAGTAACAAACAAGACTCGTGGACATCCTCTCCTCTCAAGATTGATGTGAGATCTTGCCTCTCTAATTTCCAAAACATAAAACTCACTTATTATATTTGAGACCATAAAATATAGAACGTAACTTATCACAATCTCATTCAACCTCTTAGGCTCTTAGCTATGGACATGATAGTTTTGTCCTAAGTTTTACTTCAACATGTTCCTTCGGACATGGTCATTTTGCAATTTTAGAGGAAGTAGGAGGCACTCCTTCTTTCCCTTTTTGCTTCAAGTGTTGCGAGTTAGCGATTGAAGACTTGCACTTATGCTTTTCCCCAATTCTTATTGGAAAGTTTTTCCGATCCAACTCGAACTGATGGATTAGTGATAGTGTTTGAGATTTTTGTTTTGATATGTTCCCCACGAACGACACCAATGTTTAGTATAGATGGTGGAAATATGGTTCTAAGGCGGTGGCATGAGCTCTGTCTCAGTCACGATGAGCGAAAAAAGAATCTTCGGATCTCCCCTATATCTTCATCTGATTCTAGTTGAGAGTGAAGTTAGAAGTTGGTTGTGTCCTTTGAATAGAAGGCATTTATAGGGGTGGTACGGCGGGGAATCCATTGAAGACACATGGACATGTATATTGAGTCGTATGATAGCTGGCACAGGTGAGATGCCAAGTACTTATACCAAGACTACTATCAAGGTGGGGTACCTCGTAGGGTCTAGGCCCGAGATACATCCGTAACATAAATAATAGGAAAAATAAACAAGTGGTTCATTTATCTATTTGTTAAAACTAGCTTATAAGCTATTTGAAGCTTATAAGCTAACTAAAAACTTATAATTTCATATATGTAACATGTCATCGCTAATAAGTTGTATTGTCCTTGATTAATATATTTCTTAATTTATTACATTTTTATCACCTTTTAATTAAGGGTCCCTTTGTTTAAATTTCCTTTGCTTATAAAAATAGTTTTATGTTTTTTTAAAGAAGAAAATTGAATTTGTTTTTTTTTAAAAACACTTTTTAACTAACATACCCTAAATTACTAAAATGTTATACTAACAAACACTTTATTTTATATTTGTAATTTTTCATAATTAATTAGTTATATTGCCCTCTATCAGTATCTTTTTTTTTATAAGCTCTTAATTAAATTACTAAAATATTATTAATGTTGCTTTATCAATATTATTTTGTCATCATATCTTTTAAAATGTTATATTA
>PYAF01003234.1:160688-187731 GCA_007407185.1 Glycine tomentella
GATGTAGTGAAGAAGGAGGTGACCAAGCTTCTTCAAGCTGGGATCATTTATCCTATCTCTGATAGTCAGTGGGTGAGTCCAGTCCAGGTAGTTCCAAAGAAAACAGGCCTCACTGTTGTAAAGAATGACAAGGATGAGCTTATCCCAACCAGAGTACAAAACAGTTGGAGAGTCTGCATTGATTACCGAAGGCTAAACCTAGGGTTGGACCCTAGGACAGATTGCAGACCTTTAATGGAGGTTCTTGTTCTTCTAATTCGTTTTCTGCTTGTTCTTCCCTGTTAGGGTTTTTGTTCTGTATTTTTCGAATTGGATTCATGCTTAATGATTCTGGTATTGATTGATTCAGTATTCTCAGTTTGCTTAATTCTGAGAGTTTACCCTAATGAGGTTCACGTTTGCTTAATTCGTGTAATGACGTTTTAGGTTAATCTTTGCTTAGTCGATTAATCTGGACTGATAAGGATTAAGTCAGAATCAATTATCTTTTGTGAACCGAGGAAATTAGAGGCGCAATCTGTTCTAAGGGTCTGACTTGTTTTTAATCACTGCGTTTAATTAGTAATTCTGTTTTATTTTATATATTCCGCTAAATTCCTTCAAAAACCCCCCCAACACGTTTTCAATCCCTTAAACATTGACAATTGATCCTTGAGAGACGACCTAGGAGTCACTTTCCTAGTACTACATTTTAAAATCAAATTAATTTGGTTGCGTACGACCGCGATCAAATTTTGGCGCCGTTGTCGGGGATCATTAGTTCTGTTTAAGGGTTCTGTTTTTGTGTGCGTGTGTTTTTGTTTTTGTTTTGTGTCCTGTTATTATTTTAAAAAATAAAATTAAAATAAAAAAAAATTGATCCTTGAGAGACGACCTAGGAGTCACTTTCCTAGTACTACATTTTAAAATCAAATTAATTTGGTTGCGTACGACCGCGATCAAAGGGTACATACTACCCTAAACTGGTAAAGGTATTCTATACTTGTGCCAAGGGTTCCATAAATGGGACCATGAAATCTCAAGTTAAGGGTGTCACTATGGAGATTACCCATGAAGTCTGGGAAACAGTAGCTGGGGTTATATGTGAGGGTGAAAGAAAATTTGATGAGAATCCTGAGGGTTACAACAAACTTAATACCTACAGGGACATGCTCAATAATCCCCATATGCAAATTAGGAATAGGTTGGGTACTGGCCCAATGACACTAGAGGATAAGTTACTACATTACATTATAACCTATGTCTTAACCCCTAGGGCAACCAAACATGCCCAAGCCACTGATGAAGACCTACAACTAGTGTATGGTCTGAAGAACTCCATTCCCATGAATTGGGTTCTAATATTTGAAGAGATTATGTTAAAATCTAACAGGCTAGTCAATTATCCCTTTCCCTATGTTGTTCTTGTGTCTAGGTTCATAGACCACTTCAATATTGATGTTTCTAATGAAGTTGTGGACCACACAAACTCTAGTAACAGCCTCATTCAAGATAAACATCTTACTAAGCTAGGTATGATGAAATCACCACAAGGATGGGTGATGGCTGGTCCACAACCACCAATGCCTTAACCTCCTCCTTCTGCTGCTGGTTAAGATGAAGAAGCTTCTGAGGATAAAGAAAGGGATCCAAATCAGCCAATGTACACTCAGTTTGAATCCCTCATGTTGCAGAAGATGGATGACTTACTCCAAATGCAACATGACTTTAAGGCTAAAACCAGTGTAGCTTTAAATGAAATAAAAGATAGGCTAGATCTCATAGAGACCACTATAAAATGTGATGAATCTGAAACCTTCTAGGCTTATGAAATGTTTAGTTTTTTTTTATGCTCTGTTTTTTATTTTTTATTTTCATGTTTTATTTTCATTATTTATAATGGTTCCTCCCTATATTAATATATCAATTGTGTTTCTTCTTTACTTATCCGCTGTGCATTATCCATTTTTGACTTTGATAAGCCAAATAGGGGGAGAAATAATTGATTTTTGACATGCTCTGCTACTTACTCTATTCTACCCTGTTTTTTGTTCAAAATTTTGCCTAAAATTCAACTTGAATGGATTGTGAAATTCAGGGGGAGCTAAGTACTTAAAATGAACTTATTAAGTCTATATTACTTGTGAATGAATGATGAATCAATCACAGATGCTTTTAACACTTGATTCTTGGCAAAGAGATTGAAAATTTTTCAGATTTGAAAAGCTCAAAGTTTCCTTATTTTGGTTCCTCAATTAACTTCAAGTCCAACTAGAAATCAATCAAAAATTTGGCATGTTCAAAGCCAAAAAGGGGGAGATTGTTGGATACAGGGGGAACAACATGAAGATTGTAAAGGAAATTGATCAAGTATTGATTTTGAGCTTTCAACATGCAAATGGATGCCTTGAAGTTAAAGATTGTGTGAAATGTGTAAGAGAAAAGCAATCTAGTGATCCAAGTGCATTGCATACATTCATTCATGAATAAACTAATTGATTTTCATAAGATTTATCAAGGCTTTCATAAAATGGTTAAGTTTTAAAGATGTTTGAAAAGGTTTTTGGAAAAATACATTTCCTGCTGGTTTAATCAATTACATACTTCATTCAATCGATTATTTTGTTCTTAGTCTAACTTGGAAAAGCTTTCAAGAACATTGTAATCGATTACCTATTGGGATAATCGATTATTTGACCTTTGTTTTCATATAAACTACCTTGTGATTGAATATAATCGATTACCACTTCATTCTAATCGATTACGTAGTTATATGTATTTTAAAGTCGTGCTGGGATAATCGATTACCAATGTATCGTAATCGATTACACATGCTTATTTTGAAAAAGCCATCTCCCTGCTTTAATCGATTACCATTTCTAGTAATCGATTACACCATGCATTCGAAAATTGTAAGCTTGTATTAGATAATCAATTACCACATTTCGTAATTGATTACACAGTGTATATGGAAGGCTACAGTCTTCTGTTTTAATTGATTACCAAAGTTTGTAATCGATTACATAGTGCATTTTGATATTTTGAAATCTCCTGTGTTAATCGATTACAGGATGGAATAAACGATTATTTGGCTCATTGAGAAAATCCTGAAATGCTTATGAACAGTTTAATCGATTACATTCTTGGTTTAATCGATTACATGTGCAAAATAATCGATCATTTAGCGCATTTAATTGATTACATTTAGTTACGAATTTCAGTTATAAATAGGATTGATGCTCAGCTTGTTTAAGTAAGTTGAAAAACAATACCCATTCATATATTCTGAGCTAAAAGTGTCTTGTGAGCCTTTCAAAGTGTTTTCTAAGGGTTAATAATTTCTTACTCTATTTTTACATTGATCATGTGAGTTTGAGTCATTCTTGAGCAAGAAATCTTTCAAGATTAAGGAAAGCTGATTTTGATTTTGTTATTCAACCTGTTCTAATACTTCATACTGCATTGCATTCTTTGGATCATCAGGTTGTTTCTCTCCTTAATCTAATTTTAAATTTCATTTTGGAATTTGATTGTATATTGGTTATTGTAATTGGGTTCTTGCTTGTAACTATAGAAGGGGTTCTCTAGGTGAAAGAACCGAGCAGTGTTCTCAGGTTCTTGTCTCTTAGAATCTAATAGGGTTTTAGATTTCTGTACTTTATCTAGGGTTGATAAAGGGAGACATTGTAATTGAATGTAAGAATTGGAAATTATAATAGTGGAACTCTAACCTAGTGTTGGTTGGAAGAAACTGGATGTAGCTTCATGGTTTTGAAATGAACTAGTATAAATCACTTGTGTGTTGATTCTCTACCTCTATTCTAATTATATTCTGTGTTTATTGATTCTATTACCTTGGATGTCAATCTCTGTTTTTTGAGCTATTGAATCCCTTGGGCTGGGCATTTGATTGAATAAGGTTTTTATTTTTGAAAAGTGATAAAGATCCTAGGCAACTCTGATTTTGATTAAATAAATTTTTTAAAATACCAAGGTTTAACCAATTCACCCCTCCTCTTGGTTAAGTGTGAAGTATTCCAATCATTTTCACATGTGAAAAGCTAAAACTCCAAGCTATCTTTTCTTCAATTCTTCTTGCAGCTTCCTTAAAATCCAACATTCTCCCCATTTTTGGCTTTGAGCATGCCAAATCTTAATTGTTCAGTTGTCTATCTTTTGATTGCATTTGAGGGATGAAGGATAGGAAAATAAACTTGATATCCTGAAATCAATGTCAGCTTTTTGCAAGAACAAGCATAAGCATAATACATTCCTCATAAGTACTCCCTCTCACTTGGGTAGTCAGAGTTATTTCAGTTAATCATAATGCATACATTTTACATTTTTTCATACATTTCTCTTAGTTACTCCCCCTATCATTATTACCCAGTAACAATAATTTCTCCCCCTATTTGGCTTATCAAAGACAAAACAAATACTTAGAGACAATAGTAAGAGATGAGAAGCAAAATATTCGTTAAAAGGAAAATGCATTACAATGATTGATAAAACAGAAAAGAAAACATATGAAACAGAACATAACAAATAGACACAAAACATGGCAAAATTTAAAAGATTTCAGAATCTTCAAGTACAAGCCTAGCCTTTATGTTTTCTAATTTAGATTTCATCTCCTCCAGAGATGAATTTGTTTCAACCCTTTGTTCATGATGCAGAGATAGCAGTGCATCCATCTTTTGAATCATGAGAGATTCAAAAGGGCTGTAGGATGATGGAGCAGTGTCTTCAGGTTCTTCTTCTTCTTCTTCTTCTTCTTCTTTAGCACCTTCATCATGATCTCTAGCAGGAGGAACTTGTTGACCAGCCATTTGCCATCCATAGGGGTCTTGATCATTCCATGCTTGTTGAGGTGTTTCTCTTTGATGAGGCTGCTACTTGAGTTTGTGTTGTCAACAACCTCATTAGATACATCTATTTTAAAATAGTCAATGAATCTGGACACCAAAACAACATAAGGAAATGGATAATTCACTAGTCTTTTGGATTTAAGCATGGTCTCCTCTAGGATGAGTATCCAGTTCATCTGAATAGAGTTTTTGATTCCATACACAAGCTGTATGTCATCATCTATGGCTTGGGCATGGTTAGTGGACCTAGGGGTTAAGATATAGGTGATGATGTAGTGAAGAAGTCTATCTTCATGGGTCATAGGGCCAGTGCTAAGCCTTAGCTTTAGTGTCATGTGAGGGTCAAGAAGCATACCTATGTAAGTATCCACCCTATTGTAACCTCCAGCTTCTTCCTCAAATTTTCTTACCCCATCAAAGGAAATGCCAGCCACTTCTTGCCAAACTTCAGGGGTTATTTCCATTTCTACCCCGTTGACTTGAGACAATATAGTCCCATCCATTGAAGCCTTGGCACAGGTGTAAAATACCTTTACAAGTTCATGGAAAAATGTACCCTTCATCTCAACCAATTTCTTCAAACCCTGTGCTTCAAGCAAGGCAGGGAAATGAAAGCCTTCTCTAGTGAACCAGTTAAGGTCAAGGTGTTTAGGAGGGCATATTAATTTGGTAGCATTGAACTAAAGATAGGTCATCTTATCATGTTCAGTGGGAAACCAATGATCTAACCTAGTAACTGCAGGGTTAGAGGTTTTAACTCTTTTGGATATGGACATGGTGATAACAGATGTAGCAGCTAAAAGGAAGAATATCTAAGCTCAGAAAATTAGAAAAACACAACTGGGCTTTACAGAATGAAGAAGAGAATGGTGTGATTTTTCCTTACACCATAAAGTTGTATTTATAGAAGTTTTGGGGCTCCAAAGTTTTAAATTTGAATGCATAACTGTCAATTCAAATTAACCCACTACCATAAAGGCTCAGAAATTTCAAATTTTGAATTTGGTTGCAGTTGGACAGTTACAATTTTCAAAAAATTCTGTCAGGATATGCAGTAACTCCATGAATAATCGATTATGAACTTCTGTAATCGATTAATTCATAAGCAAAATTTGTTCTGCAAGAGTCTTTAATCGATTAAATCAGAGAGATTTATTTCAGCAGATGAATTTTAATCGATTACAATATGTGGTAATCGATTATTTTAATGAAATTCATTTTAAGAAGATGATGTGTAATCGATTACAAAATGTGGTAATCGATTATTCCAGTGAGATTTCATTTTTGAAAAGATTTTTAAGCTTATGTAATCAATTAATTCGAGGCATAATCGATTGTTCCAGTGAACTTTGGCTTTTTAGAAATAATTTTGAAGGAAAAATAATTGATTATTTCTCTTCTGTAATCGATTACGTAAGACTAAAATTTAGAGTTATTCTCCCTTGTTCTTAGTGAAGAACTTCTTGTTTCTTATCAATAGCTTTTGAGCTATTGTGGTGATTCTTGCAAGACTTATTGGAATTCCTATTCCATAGTGTCAATTCAAATCCACTTCTAATCTTCTTTCATTGATCCAATTCTTGAAATACAAAAACCTAAAAAGCTGTCACAAAATAGAGCATTCATACTCTATTTTTCTATCCATTGAAGAATTGATTCCATTGCAAGGAAGATCGGGACAAACCAAACTTGAATCAGTTCAGGAGTCTATCAACTTCAGCAGTGGATAAAGCAACACATGATTGCTTCTTGCAGTGCCAAGAGATCAAAGAGCCTCCTGACAAGTGGCATGTTCCACTAGTACTCTTTCTATCTAATTTGCACATTAGCAAACAAGCAAACACTTAACATAATGTCAGGTCTACTTGCAGTTAAATAAAGCAAAGAACCAATCATTTCCCTGTATGTGGACTCATCAACGCTTTTTCCTTTGTCATCTGAATCCAGATAGGTAGATGTTGCCACTGGTGTTGCAGAATCCTTGCAACTCTCCATTTCAAACTTCTTGATCATTTCCAAACAATATTTTGTTTGACTAAGAAAATTTTCATTCTTCATTTGCTTGACTTGCAATCCTAGAAAGAATGCAAGCTCTCCCATCATTGACATCTCAAATTCACTCTGCATTGAGACAGAAAATTCTTTGCACGTTGATTGATTAGTTAAACCAAATATTATGTCATCAACATAAATATGAACTAACAAAATATCCATTTCTCTTCTCTTGATAAACAAGGTTTTATGTAACACCCCGTAGGCCTCCGACGTGTTATCATTAATAATATCAGATTAGCGCATAAAACATAGTTTATAAAACTTAGCGGAAGCACAAAATCGCTTTTCTTGATACATTATGTATGGAATCACAAATGTAAAGCATCTCACATACATAACATACATCTATCACACCCCTGCTGATCCAGTTTTTCATATCATACATCATAAAGACAGATAACTACAAGACTTAGGCAGATATTCACATGTACAACAAATATATACTCAGGGGAAATCTCATATACATATCATTAAGTTCTGCACAAGATATACATCTCAGTTTCACACCACACTATGGTGCAACAAAAGAATATCAACCCTCAGCAGGGGTATACAGAACTATACATCAGATACATAATCAAAATAGAGCATTCAAGCTCTCCATGCTGCTACTCAGTCAAACAGCCTAGTCTATGATGGGCCTCTTGCCCTGAGACTGATCTTCTCTTCTAGAATGATCACCTGAAACCACATAAACCCTACACGGGGTGAGATAACATATCTCACTAAGCTCAGGGTCCATGGAGGAATCTCCTCCACCCTGGCCCACTATCAAATACACACAACAAGTATCGTAAGCAAATGGCCCACCGGCCTAGCCCTCTGGCTCTTACAACATCATCACATATCATACAAAACGTGGCTAAACATAGCAGATTAGGAGGAATAGCCATCTCCTGTAATAATGCCACGGAATAGGAGGAATAGCCATCTCCCAATTCAGTGTCTCAGAGTAGGAGGAATTGCCGTCTCCAGTGTGAGGCCGGAACTCACACCTGTGTCATCCCATTGGGTGCTACCCCTTTCCATGGATGCACAATATATGGTACCTCTGAGAATAGAAGGAATAGCCGTCTCCTATTCCCTTGGCCTAGGGGATCATCATCACCTCGGGATCATCATCACCCAAGAGCCAGCCATACTAGGAGGAATCACCATCTCCTAGGGAGGTCCATATCTATCTATTGGCCAATAGATCTATCACAACCACAATCATATCACAGCACAATTCAAGCTCAGAGGCATATATACATCATCACAAGAATGCAGATATCCATGCATGCATTATGAAATGACCACAACTTCCCCCAGAGTGTGGTGTGGCACACAAGATGGGAATCATCCCCAGGGACACTGAACTTACCTAGCAAAATATCACTCTGTGGTCTGGTCCCTGCTCTGTGGCTCCCGCCACCAATAATCTCAGAATCAACGCCTATTCAAGGTACATGCAATTTCATATCAATATCAAGCCAACAGGCATCAATCACAGATCAAACATATCAGAATTCCCCTATCCTAGGGTTCAGTCACACTCAGCCCCACACAAGGCTGGTCACAGACCATTTAAGGTCCCTCAAGGCTGAATGCCAAGCCTCTAAGTTATCTGAACTCAAAACACAACATACATGGCATAGTTTCCTCAGTCTTAACCTCAATTATCACTAGAACGGACTGAGTTCCACTCAAAGTCTCGTTCAACTAGCCACTTGGGCTTAGCACAACACAATCAAGGCTCTAGCCTATTAGAGAATTATCAACAGGTGACTCTACACAAGTCACACAGGCATATACAGAGCCAAGATTCAAAGTCATCAGAATAAAAAATTGAAAGCTATTCCTTCATCTATTCATCGCTCTGAACACATCTCTCAACAGGACCCTGGGCTAATTCTAGCCCCAGCTATTATGGGTCACTATTCATAAAACCCCCCAGGATCAAAATTAAACAGAGAAACTTGAGTCTCTTACCTCAGGGATGACTCAAAAGACCTCAAGATAGCTTCCTCAAGCTCTAGCGTCCTTTATACGCCGTGGGTCATCGCCAATCTCAAGTTCTCTGAGGTTTCTCCCTTGAGAATTCACTTCTCACTCAAAAGGGGTTTCAAGAGCAAAGAATGAAGGATTTAAAGCTTTCTATGGTTCCTCACCAATCTAAAGGTCATCGAGAAGTGTTTAGGCTAGTATATATGGTCTAGGGAAGCTTGGAACTGCTCTAATGGAGGTCCAAGGTCGTGGAGAAGAAGAGGGAATAGTGTTTCTCTTCAAAAACGCGATTGCCCTTAAATATACAACCTGCCCGAGGTCCGGTGCGACCCGCGCCACAATGGCGGTGATCTGGCGCTAACAGCGCCAACCTCGCGCCATCAGCGCCAACTTCCCGAGACCTGTGGCGCCACTCGCGCCACCTCTGGCGCCATCAGCTTGAAAATCCAGAGAAAACTGGTTTTCCAGGCCACTTACCGTGCTGACCGCGTGACCTATGGCGTGACTCGCGCTGGCTGGAAACCTCTAGCGCCCCTGGCGCCACATTGACGCCCCTAGCATCAGCTTCCAGTGGGTCTGGCGCCATCCGCGCGGCACCCTTAACAGGGTTTTTCTCATGTGAGGGTCCTTACATTTTATCAACCTATCCTCTTATGAATGATTCCAAGATCTTAGTGCCTGTTTTAAACCATATAATGCTTTTCTTAATTTGAAAACATGGTTAGGATGCTTGTAATCAGTAAATCCAAGTGGTTGGTCCACATATATTTCCTCATCAATATAACCATTCAGAAATGCACTTTTGACATCCATTTGAAACAATTTAAAGTTCATCAAGCAAGCATATTCAAGTAATAACCTAATGGCTTCTAATCTAGCAACAGGAGCATAAGTCTCATCATAATCAATGCCTTCCTCTTGGTTGTATCCTTTAGCATCCAATCTAGCATTGTTTCTTATTATGATGCCACTTTCATCTAGCTTGTTTCTAAAAACCCATTTTGTGCCAATAGGAATATGAGTAGATGGTCTAGGAACTAATTCCCAAACTTGGTTTCTTTTGAATTGATTCAATTCATCATGCATAGCTATTAACCAATGTCTATCCAGCAAGGCTTGATCAACACTTTTAGGTTCAATTTGAGAGACAAAAGCCATATTACAACAAAGATTTTTCAGAGAAGATCTAGTAGAAACTCCCTTGGATACTTCACCAATTATGTTGTCAAGTGAAAGATCTTTGGTTGTTCTCTAATCTTTGTGCTTTTGTAAAGGAGTTGAATGTTCCGTCTCATCATTTGGTTCAGCTTTTCCTTTTTTATTCAAGTCAATAGATTGCTGAAATTCTTCACATTGTTCTGCAAGGGTTAGTTTCATCACATATAATATGAACAGATTCCTCAACACATAATGTTCTTTTATTAAAAATCCTATAAGCTTTACTATGTAAAGGTTAACCAAGAAAAAATTGCTTCATCATCTTTAGAATCAAAATTGCCAAGAGAGTCTTTACCATTATTTAAAACAAAACACTTGCAGCCAAAGACTCTAAGATAAGATATGTTTGGTTTCCTTCCTTTGTATAGTTCAGAAGGGGTTTTCTTCAGAATGGGACTTATGAGGATCCTATCCAAAGTATAACAAACCGTACTTACAGCATCTGCCCAAAAGTGCTTAGGCAAGCTTGTTTCATTTAGAAGTGTTCTTGCACCTTCCTCAAGTGATCTATTTTTCTTCTCCACAACACCATTTTGTTGAGGTGTTCTTGGAGCTAAAAAATTGTGGTTAATACCAAGTTCTTCACAAAACTTTTCAAAATGTTCATTTTGGAATTCTCCACCATGATCACTTCTAATTGAAACAATATTGCAAGCTTTTTTTTTTCATTTTGAATAACCTTGGCCAATTTCTAAAAGCTATGAATGCATCACTCTTGGATCTTATGAATAAAGTCCATGTTTATCTTGAGTAATCATCTACAGTAACAAGCCCATAGAAATTACCTCCCAAGCTCATAGTTCTAGGAGGACCAAATAAATCCATATGAAACAGCTCAAGAGGTCGGTCTAGAGGTAGAAACAACATTTTTACTTTGAAAAGAATTTTTAGTTTGTTTACCTCTTTGACAAGCTTCACATATTTTTTCCTTTTCAAACTTAAGCTTAGGCAATCCTATTATTAAGTCCTTTCTTGCAAGCTTATTCATATGATGCATATTTATATGACTACGTCTTCTATGCCATAACCAAGTTTCATCAACTTTACTTATAAGGCTGCTAGTATTATGTATAAATGCATGATCAATGGATAAAACGTAAATGTTACCCTTTCTTTTGCCAACATGGATAACTTCACCACTTTGACTATCACAAATCAGGTAGCAATTGTTGTTGAAGAAAACTTTGAAACCTTTATCACATAGTTGGCTTATGCTTAGGAGATTATGTTTCAAGCCATCAACATACAAGACATTTCTGATCATTGTCTTTAGGCTATCTCCTATGTTTCCTTCTCCAATTATCTAGCCTTTGTTATTATCTCCATAAGTGACATAACCTCCATCTTTTAATATGACATTTGTTAGCATGGATATGTCACCAGTCATGTACCTAGAGCAGCACTTAGACACACCTGCAAAATTTAAATCAAGTAGCAAAGAAAGGTATCCAATTTAGGTTGGGTCCATAGGGGTTAGCTACTTTCTTCTTCTTTTGCACCCAAATATATTCTCCATTAGGCACATAATACTTCCTAGCATAGCATTTAAAAGATGTATGACCTTTCTTCATACAATAGTTTCAAATTATAGGTTTTGATGAATTTCTAAAATAAGTATTTTGATTGATCTTTGAATTATTGAAATTCCTTTGATTCTTCTGTTTTTGTGGCACAAATAAGGTTTTGCCAAATGATTTTGAACCTTTTTTGTAGCCTAAATCAGAAGTATCTCCAACATATTTCTGCACACTTATAATTTTGGCTAAGTTGCATTTTTCTTTAAAAAGCTTTCTCAAGAGATCAATCAAATCACTATTTTTAGAAAGTAACAACATATATTTTTCTCCTTGAATCCTTTTATATTTATCAAATTCCTTTTGTAACATATTGTATTTGACTAGCTTAGAAGAAGAAGATGTACATGTGCACCCATTAACTTTGTAACTTAAAATAAGTTTATCATTTTCTTCTTTCATTTTACAAAATTCATTTTGCATTTCTACAATTTTGGTGATGTGCCACCTTAGATCTCCTTTAAGCTTCTTATTAGTTGTAGCTAGCTTTTGTGCTTCATTATGCATTTCATGGAAGGCATCAATTATATTATCAAAGTCAGAATTTACCTTAGATTCAGCACTTGAGTAGTTTTCATCATCACTTATTGTGGATGTGAGACAAACATTAGCTTCTTCCTCCTCTTCACTAGCTGATCCGAAAGTAGTTGATTCATTTTCTTCCCATGTAATGTATGTCCTTTTTTTCTTTCCTTCCCTTTTTATCTTCCTTTCACCTTGTTGCTTCTTCAAGAATATTGGACATTCAGATTTAATGTGTCCAGGCTTTCCACATTCAAAGCAAGTAAATTTGGTAGAGGTGTTGTTGTTGTTGTTGTCATTTTTCTTGTTAAACTTTGTGAGCTTTTTGTTCTTCTTCCTTCTCATGAATTTGCTGAACTTTTTGACAATTAGATTCATGTTGTCATTTTCATCTTCTTCACTTGAATCTTCTTCTTTCTCAACTTTGGAGGATGCAGCTTTCAAAGCTATGCTTTTATGTTTCTTTTCTGCATCGTCTGCATTGGTTAGTTGTGACATTTCAAGATCATATTCAAGTAGCTTACCAAATAGTACAACCATGGACATTTTGGATAAATCTTTGGATTCCTTGATTGTTGTGACTTTTGGTTGCCAAGGTCTTGTTAGACATTTTAGTATCTTGATGTTCAATTCTTTAGTATCAAATGTCTTGCCAAGACCAAGAAGATGGTTGACAATATGTGTGAATCTTGTTTGCAGCTGAGATATGTTTTCGGTATTGCTTATCTTGAACATCTCATATTCATGAATCAAGGCATTCTTCCTTGATCTTCTTACTTCGTTTGTTCCTTCATAAGTTACCTCCAACATCTCCCACATTTCTAAAAAATTCATCAGAAGACAAAGCAGATGTAATCATGTTTTTAACTTTAAAATCATATTGGACAACACTATTTTCTGCATTGTAAGAAGGATGAAAACACAATGAACACAATGAACACTAATCAAATAAACCAAGAGGGGGTGAATTGGTTTATCTCATAAACTTAAATTTTTCTTAAAAAAAATTTGCGGAATTTGTAAGAAGGATGATGTAAACAGTTAAACCCATAGCCATTAAGTTTTCCCAAATCTACCTTGCAATAGAACTCAAACTTCAAGCAAACCTCAAGAACACATAAGCTCCAACACTCCTTGAATTGGGGTTGTTTCAGAAGTTTTAATTGCAGAAAATGGAAGATGGAAGAGAGGGTAGGGATGAAAGTGAAGACACCATGGAGAAGCTCTCCAATTAGTCTAGGAAGAATCACCACAATAGCATTGGGAAGTCATTGATAAGACTCAAGAAGTTCTTGAACAAGAACAAGAGAGAAACTCTCACAACAATTTTTAGAAATTGTATTAATGAACCAAAAGTTAGTTACATTTAGTTTTGGCACTTTATATGGGCCACGAAATTACAAGCTAAATGTCCCTGAAATGTAAGAAAATACAAATTGAAATGAAGCCTAAATGAAGCTTGAAGTGCAAGCTTTCCATAAGTGACCTTTGGCTTCCCAAACATGTGCAAAGTAGCTTAAAAACTATTTTAATCGATTATTTCGTCCATGTAATCGATTATTTAACCTAAATAATCAATTACTTGGTTTGGTAATCGATGATTTTACTCTTATCCTTCATGGAAACTGATATATGAACAAAATAATCGATTAATTCGACATGTAATCGATTAAAACAGAGCTATTTACATTTTTCAGGCTGATTTAATCGATTACAGAATGCTTTTAATCGATTACAGGTATCAAAAGATGTTTTTAATCTGTTACAGGATGTTTTTAATCTGTTAAAACCGACAACACTCCTTTTGTGATTCCACTACTTTTGTGGGCTTCTTCTTGCTTTTCCAAGAGATACCAGTTAGATTGGATATGATCTTGAAGTGCTTGAGTCCTAGCTCTTTAGCTTGCATTGATCCTCCATCATCCCATCCTTCTTGAGAGAAACTTGTCCTCATGTTTACATCCTCACTTGTACGTACATCACACAAAGAAAGATTACATACATTGAAAGTAGTATTCACACCATACTCACTTTGCAACTCAAGATTCTCTAGAAGGAATTTATCCTTCCACTTATGCTTAATGGCTTGTTTAGCATTTTGTTCCATTTTCCTCTCCATATGGGCATTCACTTGTTCATACAATTTCTCAACATAAGCTCTAGACAAAGCATCGTGATTAATCAAAGAAGAAGTGTTAGGCAAAGGCAATAAATCAAGAGGAGTTAAAGGATTAAAGCCATAAACAATTTGAAAAGGAGATAAGGAAGTAGTTTTGTGAACTATTCTACTGTAAGCAAACTCAATATGAGGTAGACACTCGTCCCAAGTACTCAAATTGCCCTTGATGTACCACTTAGCATGTCTCTTATTGAGTGTTCCTTGACTTTTCAAATAATCAATAGACCCATGATCACTATGGAACACCAATTTCTTTGGTAAAAGATAATGTTGCCAAGTTTTCAAGACTCTATCAAATGCATACAACTCTTTGTCATAAGTGAAATAGTTTAGACATGCACCCTTTAATTTCTCACTAAAATAAGCAATAGGATGTTTATCATGAATCAAAACCCTTCCAATGCCTATATTAGATGCATCACATTTCAATTCAAAAGAAGCATTAAAATTAGGCGATGTAAGAATAGGTGCATAAGACAATTTATGCTTCAAAGTTTGGAAAGCAATTTCATGTTCTTGCTTCCAAGAGATTGCATATTCCTCCAAAAGAGATTGCATAACTTTGGGCACATTTCCTCCTTTCATTTCAACATGTAAACAAAGAGAATTAAGAACCATATAATAAAGAGGTTGTTTGTCCAATAACACTATCCTGATTTTATTTTCACTCAAGAACGAGCTCTCTTTAATGTCATGAATTTTTTTACTCTCATTTTCTTTCTTTTTGCTTTTCTTCTCAATTGTTTTTCTCTTTGGTAGCTCACTATTCTTCTCTTTTGTAGGTGCAGTATTTTTTTCCAGCTTTTTGCATTCTCTTTACCATTAAGAGATCATCACCTTCTTGGGTCTCCACTTGTGTAAGTTCTTCCTTTTCACTTGAATAAGTTGTTGAGTCACTTGAAGAAGTTGTTGAATCACTTGATATTGCTTGGTGTTGTTGGAGTAGGATCCCTAATTTTTTTGATTGAGCTCTTCACCTTTTCTTCCTTATTTTTCACATGAGAAACCCCCCTTTTAGGCTTGTCCTTCCAGCTAGAAGTTGCAGCCCCCTTTGTCTTGGAAAAGGAATCTTTTCTCATTTTTAGTTGTGCTCAACCATTTGAGCTTTGTGAACTTCTCTTCTATCATTATTTTCTCTCCTCACCCTCCAATCTTCCTCATCTCTATTTTCTGTCCTATGATTGTGCCTCCTGGGATTTTCTCTCCTTTCCTCCCTCTCACTCCTCTCATCATAATAATTTCTTTCATGAGAATAAGCATACTCACTCACCCTCATATTGCCATGAGCCTTTCTATCCACACTACCATTTGGACTACTCCTTCTTTGAATCTTCCTTTTAAGCTCCTAAAATTTTGTATCCATTTCGGTTTGCAAGTCTTTTTTTAAGTCTTTCATTTGTTTTGTCATGACTTTCATCAACCTAGAGGTCTTAGGTGACAAAACTTCTCCTCCACTTGAACTCATCCTTCAAAAAAAAATGGTTAGCAAAACACAAGTATATAAGAAAATTCTCACCACTCTCTAAGTGTTTGCCAGTCTTAATCTAGGCTCTTTCTATAATGTTCTCTCTTGCCTTTTTCCATTCTTATTCCTCTCTATAGTTCTTAAGCAAAAACTTCTAATCAAATAAAGCTTATTTACTATAGTGAAATAGGAAATGATTCTAGGTTAGACTCAAGAGTCCAAAGAACAAGAAAACTCTAAGACAAAACCTTGGAAATTTTAAGAGACAAGCAACAAAGCAAAATTTAGAAAAGCACAACTCAAATTGGAATTTAATGAGACAACTCAAGGAATACTATGGCTGTATCAAACTGCACAAGGAGGATATGCCAAGTAAATTCAATTGCTAGAAGTCAAATTTCATCAAATTTGCATGTTATACAAGTTCACTTGATTTTGTTGTTCAAAGGAACTTTTGGAACTTGTAATTTTGTAACTTTGCTTCTGAATTCTATTTTTCTTTCACTTTTTTTTTCAGCCGCTAATCAATAATATCTTTGGCTGTACACTTGATGTATTTTCTTTTGCTTTTGGATTGTTTTTCTTTTGCACAAGTTCAAAAATTCCTAAAGAAATTCAATGAATCACTAAAATATGATGTATAAAAATTGTAAAATTTGCACTAACAACTCAATTCAGTTTAGGCATGAGAGTAGAATCAAAACAAGTGGTTATACAACACACAAACAACACTAACACCAGTTGACAAGAATCAAGGCTAGAAAATCAGAAAAATATCAAGAACACATGAAGAACATAAGAACAAGAATTCACATTGAACTTGCAGAAAACACTAAGGTTTTGTGGCTGAACACACAACAAGCCCAGACCACCAAGAATCAAAGGAAAACAACAAGAAACAAGGAATTAAAATGGAATTTTCGTTTTTGGAATTAATGCAGAGTTTTACCTTTGAAGAAATCTAACACTAAACTTGAAGAAGAGTTCTACAAAGATTAGGCTCTAGATACCACATGATGTAAACAGCTAAACCCATAGCCATTAAGTTTTCCCAAATCTACCTTGCAATAGAACCCAAACTTCAAGCAAACCTCAAGAACACATAAGCTTCAACACTCCTTGAATTAGGGCTGTTTTAGAAGTTTTAATTGCAGAAAATGGAAGATGGAAGAGAGGATAGGGATGAAAGTGAAGACACCATGGAGAAGCTCTCCAATAAGTCTAGGAAGATTCACCATAATAGCATTGGGAAGCCATTGATAAGACTCAAGAAGTTCTTGAACAAGAACAAGAGAGAAACTCTCACGACAATTTTTAGAAATTGTATTAATGAACCAAAAGTTAGTTACATTCAGTTTTGGCACTTTATATGGGCCACGAAATTACAAGCTAAATGTCACTGAAATATAAGAAAATACAAATTGAAATGAAGCCTAAATGAAGCTTGAAGTGAAAGCTTTCCATAAGTGACCTTTGGCTTTCTAAACATGTGCAGAGTAGCTTAAAAACTAGTTTAATCGATTATTTCGTCCATGTAATCGATTATTCAACCTAAATAATCAATTACTTGGTTTGGTAATCGATGATTTTACTCTTATCCTTCCTGGAAACTGATATATGAACAAAATAATCGATTAATTCGACATATAATCTATTAAAACAGAGCTATTTACATTTTTCAGGCTGATTTAATCGATTACATGATGCTTTTAATCGATTACAGGTATCAAAAGATGCTTTTAATATGTTATAGGATGCTTTTAATCTGTTAAAACAGACAACACTCCTTTTCTGTTTCCACTACATTTGTGGGCTTCTTCTTGCTTTTCCAAGAGATACAAGTTAGATTGGATATGATCTTGAAGTGCTTGAGTCCTAGCTCTTTAGCTTGCATTGATCCTCCATCAAAGGATCGTATCGCTTAAAATCTTTTTTAAAACAAAATCTTTCTTCCAACCAATATCACTCTTGAGATTCAAGTAATGCCAGAAAATAAACCTTATTGATAATATCTTGATCACCCAAATTTAAACAATGAGATATGAACATAATTAGAATAAAGAACCCAACAATTTATACTGGTTCACCTCTCAACCTTGGAGGCTACATCCAGTTACTTCCAACCAACTCTTGGTTAGAGATTCCACTAAACAAATATTGTTCTTTACAAGCTTTTACAATAGATCTTCCTTGTTAACTCTAGACAAAGATACAAAATCTAAACCCTACAGATTTCTAAGATCTTGAATCTGAGAACACTACTTAGTTCTACCCTCTAGAGAACCCTTCTCCAGAATCAGCTTTAAAGAAACTATTTGTTTTGAGAAAATAACTCAAAATCTTAAACAAACAATAGAACTAACATAGTCTAAGGTTTAAGAAAGATATCACCTCATGATCCTTTGCATATGAATGAGATGAACACAGACAATCAAGTAGAGATTGAATGCATAACAATAAAAAATGCTTCTTGAAAACCTTTGTTTGTAAATCTTGCTTAGATCTTCATCACTAATCAATAGGGACCTTTTTTGTTTGGATGAAGATGTTTTTCACTCAAAATGAGTTCTTTCAGAGAATCTAAAGCTTTGTGAGTAAGTGGGTATTTCGTAGAAATGAATTATGGTGTATGTTTAATCAACAGACCCACAAGCTATTTATAGAAAAACTGATTTAACAGACTATAATCGATTAAATCATTAGTGTAATCGATTAATTCATCAAATGTAATCGATTAATACACCATTTAATCGATTAAATTGTTCTTAAGCTTTCTGGAAAAAAAATATTTATGAACATAATAATCGATTATATCGTCACGTAATTGATTAAAGCAGCAAGACATGAATGTTCAAAAGATTTATGTAATCGATTACAATAAATGATAATCGATTAAAGAAGCACATCATGTTTTCCAAATAAAGCCTATGTAATTGATTACAATAAATGGTAATCGATTAAAGCAGCAATGCATGATTTTTATTTATCACTATGTAATCGATTACAATAAATGGCAATCGATTAATCTGTTCTTCATGGCTTTTCCATATTTATAACAAAAGCATGTAATCGATTACATAAGCAGGTAATCGATTAAAACAATGAGTTTTTCAGATTAAAAAAACTTTAACTATGAGAACCTGGGATTTTGAAAAACCATTTAACCATTTTAGTTTCATAATCAAAGATATGTGTGTATGAAAATGATAATGCAAATGCATGAAGGATCATAAGGAAATAACTTGAGGCACTTAGACAATTACAAATGCCATCAATGATTGGGGATGTGAAAAGCTAAAACTCCAAGCTATCTTTGCTTCAATTCGTCTTGCAGCTTCCTTAAAATCAAACATTTTCCCCCTTTTTGGATTTGAGCATGCCAAATCTTAATTGTTCAGTTGTCTATCTTTTGATTGCATTTGAGGGATGAAGGATAGGAAAATAAACTTGATATCCTGAAATCAAAGTTAGCTTTTTGCAAGAACAAGCGTAAGCATAATACATTCCTCATAAGTACTCCCTCTCACTTAGGTAGTCAGAGTTATTTCAGTTAATAATAATGCATACATTTTACATTTCTTCATACATTTCTCTTAGTTACTCCCCCTATCATTATTACCCAGTAACAATAATTTCTCCCCCTATTTGGCTTATCAAAGACAAAAAAATACTTAGAGAGAATAGTAAGAGATGAGAACCAAAATATTCATTAAAAGGAAAATGCATTACAATGATTGATAAAGGAGAAAAGAAAACATGTGAAACAAAACATAACAAATAGACAGAAATCATGGCAAATTTAAAAGATTTCAGAATCTTCAAGTACAAGCCTATTCTCTATGTTTTCTAATTTAGATTTCATCTCCTCCAGAGATGAATTTGTTTCAGCCTTGTGTTCATGATGCAAAGGTAGCAGTGCATCCATCTTTTGAATCATGAGAGATTCAAAAGGGCTGTAGGATGATGGAGCAGTGTCTTCAAGTTCTTCTTCTTCTTCTTCAGCTTCATCATGATCTCCAGCAAGAGAAACTTGTTGACCAACCATTTGCCATCCATAGGGGGTCTTGATCATTCCAAGCTTATTGAGGTGTTTCTCTTTGATGAGGCTGTTACTTGAGTTTGTGTTGTCAACAACCTCATTGATAAAAGTAACAAAATACAGTCCACCACTGAAAGTCTTAGTCCTCATAGGACCACAAAGATCTGAATGCACCAACTCAAGTGCCTCTGATTTCTGGGAGGGAGGATGACTCTTAATAGAAACCCTATTTTGTTTCCCAACCAAACAATGAGCATATTTTTCTAACCTTGGACATTTCAAACTTGTAGGAATATTCTTCTTGGAAAAACAATTCAATCCCTTCTCACTAATGTGACTCAGTCTCTTGTGGCATAAATCTGACGAACTATCACAGTCAACAACATTTATAGCAGCAACTAAAACAAAAGCTTTCATCCAATACAAACCTGAAAACTTCTTACCTCATGCCACAATCAAGGAACCCTTGGTGAGCTGTCACTGTCCACCACCAAAGGTATTAAAATAACCATCATCATCTAGAACACTAGTAGAAATCAGATGCAAACGGATGTCTGGTGCGTGCCTGACATTCTTCAAAATTAACTTTGTTCCTATGTTGGTTTCCAAACAAACAGTACCAATGCCAATTACCTTCGACGTATCACTATTACCCATCTTCAACACACCAAAATACCTGGAGTATAGGATGAGAAAAAAATCCTTCTTAGAAGTCACATGAAATTTGGCACCACTGTCAACAACCAACTAGAATCATCACAAGCAACACTAATAAAGTTCTCATCATAAACAATCAAAAGATCTCATGCACTAGCAATGGAAACACTATCACCATTCTCATCATTTCTCTTTTCTTGCTTGCCTTTGTTATCATTTTTCAGTTTATAACAAAACTTTTGAAGATGACCCTTTTTACCACAATAACTACACTTGTAGTTTTCTGCTCAGACCTTGATTTCTTATGTGCTTGCTTTTACCACTGTTGATTTTCATGTTTTACATCTCTCTCTCTTTCTTTCTCTCTCTCTCTCTCTCTCTCACACACACACACACACACTCACACACATGTAATCCTTTCATGGGCCTTATGTGGCATGCCTTATTTATTGATCATTTGTGACCTTATATGCAAAAGACATTAAATTTATTTATATTTTAGCTTTCAAAAATATTATTAAAATATTTGGTAGGATTTATATTTATATTTTTAATATTGGAAATATTTTTTTTTTGTATATAATCTTAGTCTATTTATCAATTAGGAAATTACATAAATCTTGTAAGGTTTATATGAATGTATAGTAAACAATTTGTCATTAAAGTACATGTACAAACATACATATTTGATTAATTATAACTTATACTTGGGTTAAAGCAACACTAATTTGGAACATGTGATTTGCTGAAAACCTTGCAATTGTAGATTCTAAACACTTGTAAGGGTTGTAGTATCCTTTATATTCTTTTAATTTGTTATTTTTGTTGATAAATATATATGTGCAAAGTTAACAAATAGTAAGATTATATGTATGTGTGTGAACTCCAATCTACTTATGTGTCTCTTCTCTTTGAGCAAACCATCTTTAGATATATAAAAAATTATTCAATTCTAAATGAACAATTGGATGCATGAAACTAGATAAAGTCAACAGAAAATAAAGTTCGTTACTTGCTTAGTTTGATATCAATTGTATATGTTGGATTTTTTTATTTTTTAATTCACATCACAGATTTTGCTTTCTAATTTCTAAGTACATATATATTAGTATGTTTTGATAATTTAAATATCTAATCTCCTTGGCTATGTTACATTAATGCAAGAGGGATTCCAAACAAAGGTGACTCATTCAAGATTAAATGATGATGAACCTATATGTCCAACACCAATATCTTTTGTATACCTACTCACTATTACAATGAGTGTGATCATGTTGTTGACAACCCAACAAATGAGGTATATATTTTTTCACTTAATTTTTTTTTTGAATTTTTTTCCTCCATTATAATCAATTTCTTGTATATATCATCTAATAATATTTTATCAATAGCGTATTTCACATGTAAAATGATCTAGCTTTAAATTTGGTCAAATTAAGATTGTTAAATAAGTTTGTTTTACTAACTTATAGGCTAACCTTATAAATTATAAACTAACTAATCAATTAACAATTCTAAATCATAGTATATAGTTAAGAGTTTCAACTAGACTATGATACAATGCACATATGATACATTGAAACCTAAAAGAACACCCAATTATATATTTGCACCCTTTAAATTTGGTTGTTGATTTTCATGAATATATTTTGAAGTATATATATCTTAAAAAACCTTGAATTGCATATTCACATTTATTCACAATTTTACACACTCTAATTTTTTTTTATCAGGGACAAGAAAATACATCTATTTAACTATGCACGAAGTCTACACTCATCTAGGAATATATATATATATATACTTGAAAAGATAATAATGAAAATCAACATAAAAACAAGCTAGCTAGCAAATATACACATGCAATTGTTTTATAGTCTAATTGGAACTCTTAATTATATATTATGATTGAGAATTGTTAATTGATGTTAGTTTAAAATTGATAAGCTAGCTAGCCTATAAGTTAGTGAAACAAGCTTGTTTAACAAACATCTTAATTTGATCAAATATTTTATAAATCAGTCAAACAAATTAAAAGTTATATCATTTGACATGTGAAATACACTTGTTTTTCTTGATAAAATATTATTAGATGATATATACAAGTTAGTTATAATGGAAAATTGAAAAAAGAAGAATTTTTAAATTGAAAAATAAATATATACCTCATTTGTTGGGCTGTCAGCGACATGATCACAATCAATGTAATAGTCAGTAGGAATGTAAAAAGATATTGGTGTTGGACATATAGGTTCATCATCATTTGATCTTGAATGAGTCATCTTTGTTTGGAATTCCTCCTACATTAATGTAATATAGAAAAGGAGATGAGATAGTTAAATTATCAAAACTTAAGAATATATATGTACTCATAAAATTACAAAGAAAAATTTGTGTTTTGAATTAAAAAATAGAAAGATGCAATTGATCTCAAACTAACCAAATAATGAATTGTATTTTCTATTTACTTTATCTAATTTCCTGCATCAAATTATTCATTAATAATTGAACAACGTTTTTTTATATTAAAAGATCAAGTGCTTGAAGATGTGAGACACATAAGTAGATTGGAGTCTACACACACACACACACACATATATATATTATTAAACTAATGAAGCGTAACATAACATGAAAGTCCTTTGTGTGAGCACAAATTTGGGGAAATTAATATAGTGAAAGAAGAAGAAAAATAAGAAGTGAGGTGAATGATGAATACATAATAGAGAAGAAGAGGGCTATAAAAGGAATAGAAGGCTTAGTGTCTTGGTTGGTTGTTCTATCACTACTATAAATAAGGTCTTTGATGACGATTTTTAGGGCCTTCCATGGTTCTTTTTAACCGTCATGGAATCCACTGTCGTAGAATGTGGGCAGTTTTCCACGATGGTTTTAAAATTGTCATAGAATATTTTACATTTTTATGCCAATTTTTTTCAGTAAATCATCCTATAATTTATAATTTTAGAAAACCGTCATAGAAAGTTACACATGAATGACAATTTTTCTCAAAATTGTCATAGAAGATGGAATGTCTATGACAGTTTTCTAGAAAACCGTCATTAGTATTGAACTTGAAAACAATATGAACACACACAATAATCAAGAAGGGGGTGAATTGGTTTAAACTTGGTCTTTTAAAATCTTTAAAACAGACAGATTATTATGGATCTTATCACAACCAATCCTTGAAAACTTTCAGTCAATCAAATACCACCTTTAAAGAAAGCAATACCTGAAATTATATTTCTGTTGATTCTGAAAAGATTATCCAAATGAATAACAATCAATGACATCAAGAAGAGATAAAGAGAAAATATTCAACACTAAGAACTATACTGGTTCACTTCTCACTTTGAGAAGCTACATCCAATTTCTTCCAACCAACTTGGTTAGAGTTCCACTATTCACAAAATTCTTTTCTTACAAACTTACAACAATCACCCTTAAGCAAACCTAGATTAAGATAAAAAATATAACTCCCTTAGACTCCTAGTGATCAAGACGTAGAGAATCCCCTCTCTAGTCTTCCCTTTAGAGAAACCTACTCTAGACAAGCCTTCAGAAATCTTTTGTAATAGCAACAAACAAATTGAAATTCTAAAATGAATTACAAACAAAGTTTAATGGAGAGAGACAACCTGATGATCCAAGGAATATGAATGTATACGATTTACCAATCTTGATCCAGGTTGAATGAAAACAAATTACAGAGCAAACTCTCCAAGAACCTCTTTAGAATATTCCCCAAGAAAAAATCTTTCAAAGTAACATGAAGATTTTGAATTTGTGGGACAAGAGCTCAGTGACTCAAAGTATGTCTTCTCACTTCAGAAAGCTTTTGAAAATCTTTGAAATTTTCTTAGTGTAATGATCTATATTTTTCAAAAGACCCAACAACTTTTTATAGAAAACTGTAGTAATTGAATGTAATCGATTAAATTTTCAATGAAATCGATTAATTCCACTTGTGTAATCGATTAATATCATATTTAATTGATTAAAATGTTCTTGAACTTTCTGGAAAAAATATATAGCAAAGTAATCGATTAATTCACCTTGTAATTGATTAACACAGGAAGTCTTGTTTTCAAAAATGTGCTAGATAATTGATTACTAATAAATGGTAATCGATTATCATAGGAAGACATATTCTGTGTTTGTGCAGTGTAATCGATTACGACATGACTGTAATTGATTAAAGTGTTCATCAAATCTTAAGTAATAGATTACCATAAACTGATAATCGATTAAAGCAATGCGAAATAGTTTTTTCAAAACTTAAGCAATGAGCACTTAACTTTTTATGCAATCATGAAAACTTAAAGCTTTTTCACAAAATATGTACTTTTATGAAAACCATGAATGCAAGCCAATGAATGATGTTTATGCAATACAATGAATCATAGGCTTTTTACTAAGAGCCTCAACATCTTGATCATCTTCAAGCTCCCCTTGTATCTAACAGAACTTTCTATGACAGTTTTCTTTGACCATCATAGTTTTTTTTAAAAAAAATATTTTTTTGTTTTACAACCAACTCAACCTATAGTTTAACTAAAAAAATCCATGCAGTCCAGACCAAAACATCTATGCCATTAAAGAAAATGAAAAAGGATTTAGGCAAGCAACTCAATGCTATTAAAGCTAACATCTCTGCCATCAAAACTCAATGTAAAAATATGGAGAATTTAAGAAAATTGCTATGTGATAACCCTAAGGCATGGCGCGGTTGACGCCAGACCCCGCGCGATCAGCAAGGGGATTCATCGCAGAGATTAAGCAGAACAGAAGGTACTGCGCCAACAAGCCTATGTACTACCGGGGGTACATAGCCAAATTCTGCATGCCACGCCTGGAGCATGGGAGGCCACGCCTGGAGTGTGGGAAGTGCTCCAGAAAGTTGATTTTCACTGGAGTGCCACGCCTGGAGCGTGGGATGCCACGCCTGGAGCGTGGGCTGCACGACAGGGCCTATAAAAAGGCCCAAAACACGAAAATGGAAGGGAAAACCTTCCTCTCTCCTTCCCCAGAGCTTTTTCCGCCATTAAAGCTACTCCCAAGCTTCTTAGGACCTTATATCTTGGCCAAAACACCTATCTATGGCCTTTAATCTTGAGAGGAACCTTTAGAAAGCTGAAATCCTTCTTCCTTTCTCTCTGAAACCCCTTATCTTGAGAAACCCCAGAGAGGTTGAAGAGAGCTCGAGATTGGGCGAGGAACGGCGGTGTTTCAGCTGCACCAAGGCTAGGGAGAGTAGCCTAGAGGCCTTCCTCATCAGTTTTGAGGTAAGAAACTCGAGTTTCCCCGTTTGATTTGGGATTTGGGGGTTTCCTGTGAATAGTGACCCATCTGTGATAGAGCTAGAATTAGCTCTGGGTCCAGTTGAGAGATGTGTTTAGAATGATGAGAGGAGGAAGGATTAACTTTCAATTTGTGATTTGGAGAACGTTGGTTTTTGGCTCTAGGTTGTGCATGTGTGACTTGAACTGAGTCACTTGAGCTGAGACATGCAAGAGCCTTTGTGATGGGCTTGAGGTGCCTGATAGGCCATGGAGACGGTGTCTGGTGAGATAGACCGTCCAAGCCCTGAGAAACCCAGAGGATATGGATTGTTAGAGCTTTGAGCTCTCTGAGAATTGATTTTGGATGAGTCTGAAAGGACTCTGAGGCCATGGTTGATCTGTGATAGACCACTGAGGGCCTATGAGAAGGCTTGTGATGGATAAGCCTGATGTATCTTAGGTTAGATAACCTGAGTTGATGAAAGGATTGAGGTTCCTTTCTCGGTGACAGTTGAGGATTGTCTGATGAGCTTGTTATGTTATTTGTGGATGGTCTGTGATATGTGGATGCGTGCCTTGATAGGACTAGACACTGTGGGTGTTAGAGACATAGGCCAAAGTTCGAGGTTGAAGCTGTGAGGCACGGCTTGCCAGGTAAGCTCATCGTTCTGGAGTTTCTTCCTTTCTATGGTTTGCCACCCAAGTGGGTGATGATTGCATGCTAGGTTTAAATATATATATATATATATATATATATATATATATATGTATGTATATAATGTGCATGCTGTGGACTGAAGGGCCAGTGTGGCCTGATTTGATAATTATGTGTGTTGTGAGCCTGAAAGGCTAGATGAACGGCGCTTGGAGAAATACTCAGGCCGTTCCAGAGATATGTGAATGTATGATGAACCCTAGGATAAACACTGAGAAAGTGTGAGGGTGTTTGACACCTGTGGTTCAGGTGGGGCCTTGGGCCGAGATGTATGAACACTGTGATGTGTTCTATGGTTGATGAGATGCAGATCAGAGAATGATCTGTGATGGAATCTATAAGATACTGAGATGGTATCAGGCTAGTTGAGGTTCCCTAGCCAGAGGAAGAGTTTGAGGACTCCCTGGAATAGCTGAGATTCCTTGGGAGGTGCCACTGCTCTCCGCCTACAGTCCTAAGGGTGGATTGCCCTGGTTGGATGTTCCTCCTTAGGCAGAGATG